>PVJS01007053.1:0-25700 GCA_004027185.1 Glis glis
AAAAAAAAAAAAAAAAGATCTTGGAAGGTATTAGTGACAGAGCCAAACTAAATCCCAGGAGTTTAACAGCTTTTTCTTTATAAAAGAACAGCCTCAAAGCTCATAGTAGGCCCTGTTAGTTTATATGGGACATAAGGATGTGCTTTATTGGTGTCTTTTCATTATAAAATTGACAAAATTAAAATAAAAATTAATAAAATTGATATCTAAAATGACTATCTATTCCCTTGGTCATGGTGGCTGCATATAGCTGTGAAAGCTGTGCACTGAACAACTCCAACGTGAGCACCATTCTCATAAACTGCGGTGGAAAAGACACTGTCAGAATAGGACAGCCGGGCGTGGTGGCGCATGCTTGTAATCCCAGTACTTTGGGAGGCGGAGACCGGAGGATCCGGGTTCGCAGCCAGCCTCAGCTCTATCTCTCTCTCCCTGTCTCTCTCTCTCTCTCCCTCTCCCTGTCTCTCTCTCTCTACCTAGTGAGGCCCTTCTCAACTTCGTGAGACCCAGTTTCAAAATAAAGTATAAAAATATAGGGCCGGGGGTGTAGCGCGGAGGTAGAACGCCCCTGGGTTCAATCCCCGGTACCGAAAAGAAACAAAAAAGAATAGGACATAGAGTGGCCCAGTCCTTGGCAGCTCCATTTCCCTTAAAAGCAGCCCCCTTGATCTTACCAATGTTATTTCTTTGCTAAGGCAGAGCCCCATGAATAGGATGAGAATGAATACAAGGGGTGTGAGCAGGGATCTGTGTGGTGCCAATGACGGAAGCCTGGGATCCTCCAGTCCTCTTCTTTCTGTTGAACAAGCCTCGGTCAGTCATTAGGGATTCTAAAAACCTTCCTGTGGTCACCTGTGGCCAGGTTACCTTCTTCCTATGGGAGTAAGAAGGAAAGCAAGCTTCAGCCAGTGATGCCCTTGCATGGGAAACATTGAACAGGCAGCAGACATTGATGGGACAGAGTGAGTTCACCAGGTCAAGGGTCAAGGGTCAAGGGCTAAATTGAAATAAGCCATGGAGGCCAAGAGTCCAGTGATGAAGAACGTCTGGTAGATCCAGCCTGAAAGTAGTTAGAAGCAGAGCAGAAGAAGCAGGACTTCTATTTATCTCTGCAATTTAGTTTTTGAAGGCATGATCAAAGGTCCCAAGAGGGCTCTTCTTTCCCTGAAAGGCATTAACCACTTCTTTGGCAGTGATAAGCCTGAGAGACCTCAAAAGTAGTTGTATTCCATGTATCCTAGAGGTATTAGCATCTTAAGTATTCACCTGGAGATGATAGTAAAGGATTATAAATGAATTTGGAGTGCTTCTTTGGGGACACATTTGGGAAAAGGGATGCTCCTTAGAATGCCTGAGATCAGGTGACCCCTGCGGGTCTTATGAAGCCCTCTGTGGTCCAAGTGGGGGATAAAGAAAGAAAGAACATTGTCCACACACTCAGTCCTAAGGGGAAACGTTAACCTAAAATGGAGAGACATTTTCTTTTCTTCTGAATTCGAAATAATACATAGTTTGTGGATTCTAGGGCTCATTTGTGCCACCTTTTAGAAACTGTTTGCTTTTACCATTTAGGCACTATTAGAGTCTTAAGGACAGGCAAAAAAAGGTAACAATTTTCCTGAGTTTTCTAGCATGTCTTCATGGCTAAACCCCAATTAGTTAGTCAATTCAAAATAATCATCCATATCTCTCTCCTGCAGAGTTCTCCACCTCCCAGGGGAATGATGTGAATTAGAAAATGTGCAAGTTCTTCACTGTTCTCTAGGGCCAGGTGACTGCCATTTTCTCTTCCTCTGCCACTCACACAAAGAAGTTTTTCTTTTCCCAGGCAACAGTGGGCATTTAACCAGGGACCTCAGGACCTTATTTCAAAAGTATTCTTGACAGTGTGGCTATGGCAGGCTGGTACGGAACATTTTGGGGCAAGGACTATCCCAATGCAGAAGTCATATCGCATTAGTCATGAGTAGCAATGCCAGTGAGATTTATGGTGACTTTGAGGGGGGACTGGGGGATTGAACCCAGGGACATTCTACCTCCAAATTACACCCCCAGCACTTTTTAAATTTTGTTTTGAAACAAAGTCTCACTAAGTTGCTAAGAGTCTTGCTACGTTGCTGAGGCTGTCCTTGAACCTGCAATCTTCCTGTTTCAGCCTCCCAAGTACTAGGATTACAGGCATATGCCACCATACCCAGCTCTAACATATTATTTTTTAATCACTTGACGAGAATGATATGAGCAGAGAGAATATCTACAGTGTATGTCATGGCATAAAAATAACGGTGACGATGATGTCATGATCATGATAAATCCTTTAACATTTAGTGATTCCTTTCTGCAGCCTGTTCCAAAATGCCCTGTGAAGTCAAAGTACCATGAACAGAAGTGCACTTAACCCTTTGATGTGAAGAATTGAAAGTGTGTTATTTTTCTCCATTGCACATCAGGCCCTATGTGGAGATGGTGGATCCACAAGGTAGATACATTCAGATCACCCTATCAACATGGGGCAGAGAGCTTTATTGCAAAAATGCTGATGTCTACAGTGAATTTGTGTGTGTGTGTATGTGAGAAGAAATGCTGGTCTCCTAAGATTGTGGTTGGTATTTACTCCAGGATCATCTAACCATGTTCTTTCAAGAGTTACTTTCTTCCTAGGAAGCACAAGGTAAAGTTCCCTTTTCCTGTACACAATTAAACACCCCTGTGATGTATTTATTTTGTGTCAATTTAGCTAAGCTGGAAACATATTTCTAGGAATTCCCTTCCTTGCCTAGTTCCTGGTTAGAATATGCTTCAAGAAAAATTTTGCACGAGATTTGGAAGACGAAGTTAAGGGGTGGTATGTCTCTTTATACAATCTGAAGGTAGGTGCAGTGCACACTTGAGGCTGCCTATCTGCTGCCTCACCTAGTTGGTGTGAGCCAGTGGCGGGGCCCAGAGCCTCCAGCTCCTGCAACCTTCTGCTTCCGCTTCTCTGGGTCACAGCCTCGCTGCATATTAGTACCTTGCTGCAGAGTACCAGCTTCTCACTTGGGTACCTGCTGGCATCCCAGTGGGGAGGGCTAGAGGTGGTGAGACAACCTGGGTTCCAGTGTTTCCCGCTAGATTCCAGCTTAGCGTGGAAGATTCCTACTTGTCCATACTTCCTCCAGTTCATCCAGTTTCCCCTCCCAACTATGTGCCCTGTCGCCTTCTCTCACTGTCACTGAGCACAAATAGCAGTCTCACAGATTGCGTGAGCAGGTGCCCCACTGTGTAAGGTTTACTCCTTATTATATATATTTCCTAGCAGTTCTGACTCTGACTGGCACATAAACCTTGACTCTTTCCCCTCTCTGTTTCTACATGCTACATGCCACCTGTCTCAACTTCACTGCTGCAACTTCTCTGTGTCTATTCTGAAGCCTCTTGCCATTCACTCCCCATACAATTACAGAGAGCACTTTCTAATACAATAGGAATCTCATAGATTGCCCAATCAACCCCCTTCCCCAGGGTTTCCCATTGCATTTAAGAACAAAATCCATCGGAATCATTCCAGGCTGCCTGACTTGCATCTCCACTTTCTGTCTCATTTCCCCTCTCTACTCTCCTGTGAACACAGGCAGGGGCAGTTTAGGAAAATGGGCGAGGAAGGGGAACTTTAGATTTAAAGTTAGAACGAGATTTCATACTGTGAGAACAAGCTTATGATAAGCCAAACAATATAGAACCATGGATTTTAAACTTTTTGGATCATGATTCATAATAATAAAATACACTTTACATTTCAACCTAGGACATACACACATGCACATACACACATACAGCCACAACAATGATTTCATTAAACAATATAACATGACCCTTATGTGGTATGCATTTGATATTTCATTTTCCATGACGTTCCTTCCTTTCTCCTTTCTTCCTCTCCCATTCCTTCCCTCAGAAAAATGCTGGCTTTGACCCACTAACTCGATTTCATGACTCACTGATGGACCATAACTTGCCATCGGAAGCACACTGGATACAAAGAAGTTTTAGGGTGAGGGGAGTAGAGCCTTCAGGAATCTGAACCCTGAGGACCACAGGAGAATAAGAATAATTGGCTACTATAGATCATCCACCTTTTTATGAGGCCCCTGGTTCAATTCCTCATCTTCTTTCTTTGCCCTTTTGGGGGAGGAACAAGACAAGCACTGTAGGTTCTGAATGCTTTCTGTGCTTCTTCATTTAAAGGTAAGTTTCAGAAGGGTGTAGTCCATGTTATCTCATTCTCTTTCTATGGATTGGTTTCCTTGCCTTAAAATAGGGAAAGTAATAAGCCCTACTTGATTTACTTATTGTGAGGATTAAGAGGAAATGCAAGGAAAGGTCTTAGCACATGCTTGCATGTAATAAATAGCCAATAAGGGTGAAGATGCCGGCTAGGCAACCCTAAAAGGCAGGAGTTAGTACAATTTTGTAGCAATTCATTGAATGAAAGTAAATTTGTCAATGCCCCATAATTTTCTAGTGTTGGGTTTTCCTACTCTAGTTTTAAACCACTTAGAGATAACAAAGGGGCTAGGCAGGTAAAGATTGAGGTATCTAATAGCATGTGACTTAGGTGCATCTCAACTGTGGACTTTCTAAAGTTGTATTCTAGAATTGGACAAATGTGCACACCTATTCAGAGGCAGTGCTGTGCATCCACAGGCCTCCTGAACAAAGACAGTATCTACCCCAGTGAATCTGTCAGGGGAAGGAGCAGAGCAGAGGGTGTCCCATTTGCAGTTCCAAGAAAAAGGAAAGGGCTAAGTCACAAAAACCCAGCTTCTGCATCCTAATATGTCCATCCACCCTTTGTTCTTCCTCCCCCAGGGAGACCAACTGTTACTCTAATTGCTGTCTGCCAGAAGGTAACTGAGTCCTGAGCCTACAGTACCATAGCACTGCCTTCACAGAACTGTAGGACTTCCCTCAAGGAACTATCTCATAGAATACTGGGTTAATCATTAAGTAGGTCATCCATTGGGCATATGCAACCCCTTGTCAGGGCATGACTGACCCCAGCATCAAGAGAGTGATCCCCAAAAACAAAAATTTAAGATTTTATCTTTCTGAGAGTACTGATAGGCCCTACTGAGGACTTTGCTCCTGAAATTCTGAAACTGGTTACAGCAACAGATTTGGAATTAAACCCTGGTCATAGTTTTATAAGGGGTGCCATGGAATATGGGGAGAACTCTTTAGGGAGGGAACAGCATAATTCAATAGGGTGTAGGATAAAAAGACTGGAACTTCTATTTATTGATTTTTATTAAAATGAGACAAAAATTAATTTTTACTAATTTCTGATATGGTAATATGTGGATTTGGACTGTGTAGCAGTAGGTCCTCTGCCTTCTGAGACAGGCAAGGTGCTAAATGATGATGGGTGTTCCAGGACCGAGAGGCCTTGTCAGTAGAGCACACACTTGGCTTCAGCATGCTGTGTTATGTTTACTGGGTTAGCTAAAACTCCATCCTACGGTATCTCCTTTTAACTAAACTGATCTTCATAAGATGGACAAGTGGCTTGAAATGCGTTCTACCAAGCAATCAGATGAATAAAACGAGCACATAAACATGTTGTAGATCCAAGATGATAAGAGTGAGCCTAATTAAGTTGAAATATAATGGAATAGCTGAGACTTCTGGAATGTAAACATCATAAAGTAAAAATAGCCATAATTTTCTAAGATTTATAAGGAGTGAGCCAAAGCATTGAAAATCATGATGAAGGTTAACTGATTGAATGAATTAACATCTACATGGTAAAGACAACCCTAATCCTCACTGTACATTTTTCCTTGATATATTAGCTACTGTTAGTATAAAGCAATCATAATTATCAAGATAGATAAAAATGCTGTTGATTTTATTTTTATGTTAAAATCATTTATTTGGTACATGTATTAGTATAGTAGAAAATGTTTATAATTTAATTTACATATGTATTACATATTTATATATACACATATGTATGTGTGTATATATATACATATACCTACACATAGTAAAAAATTTTTTACTGAGGCAGTAGAAAATCAGAGTAAGTTTGGAAACCACTCTTGTTATAATTTGGATGTAAATGTTCCCTGGACCTCATGCTCTGGGGCAGCCATGTTGGAGGCAGAATTTGTTTACTGGGGAAGGGTCTCTGGGGGTGTGGCCTTGGAGACTATATATGCCCTTTGCCTCCTCTCTTTGCTCCTTCTGCTTCCCACCAGGGAGCCCTGAGGAAGTGTAGCTGTGACCCCAAAATGGACTATGATCTTTGCACCTCTTCATATCTATACGTGGATTTTTTTCCTCTAAGAGTTGTGTGTCAGGTGTTTAGGTCACAGGGGTGAGAACACTGATGGAAACACGTGTGCATGTCTGCAAGCCTGGTGCAGACTGCCCTCGACTCAGCAAGCAGGACTCCTGGAACCAGATGAGAAGGCTTGTTTTCACCTGTAAAGGTGCAGGATCAGCAAGGGCAGCATCACAAGAACAAGAAGAACAAAACCAGAGTCGAATTAAAGTTGGTGGCTCCCTTTACAGTTTTCAAGAAGCCCAAGGTTGACTGTGTGTATATTAATTTATTGGGGGACTTCTGAGGCCTTTGAAATGCTAATGCTTATTATGAATTCCTAAGAGGTAGATTATAGTCAGCATTTCCCTGAATGATTGCAGAATCCTGCTTGCCTATACTTGTGTGTACACGTGTGTGTGTGTGTGTGTGTGTGTGTACATTTCAAAGGACTATCACTTTGTGCACCAGTTTAGAGGAAACACTGAGAAGGACAATTATCCCTCCTCTCTTCTTATAGTTACATTTTCAAATGTTAGCAACAGGCCCTTTAGGCAAATGCCACCTTGTCATGAGACTTTACTTCTTTGGGCCTTTGACAGATCTGTAAATTATTTAAAGATGTTTTTATTAAGCTTTAGGTAAGAAAATCTTATCACGAATGGTAGTATATAGGTGCTATATATAAATTTTAAAGGGTGGTTAGTTTTGCATGGTATAGTTGGAAAGGACTGGCAGCTCACTCATGCATGGGTGGCTCAGTCCATGAAAAGCAGCCCCTCTTAACAGGAGCCATAACTATAGTACACTCCTGTCAATCCTTGGGCTGGAAGAATAATGCCACCCTCTCCCCTAAAGATGTCCACTTCCTAATCATCAGAGCCTCTGAAAATGTCACCTTACATGGCAAAACTTACTTTGCAGATGTGATTTAATTACTAGCCTTGAGATAGAGAGATTATCCTGGATTATCCAGGTGGTTTCTGGTTAGATGGGGATCTGGTGCAATTACCAGTGTAACCACAAGGGACCTTCAACATTGAAGAAGGGACAGAAGAAGACGGATTGATGTCACTCCAGAAGAATGGTCAGAGATTCAGAGGTGCTGGCTTTGAAGTTGGAAGGTGCCCAGAACCAGGAGAATGCGGGTGGCCTCTGCCAGCTGGAAACTGCAAGGAAACGCTGCCTCTCTAGGATCTTGAGAAATGAACACAGACCTGTCAACACCGTGATTTTAGCCTGGTGAGACTGAGTTGGACTTCTACAGAAGATCTGCAATATATTTGCTTTGTTTTAAGCTGCTGAGTTTGGGGTATTTGTTATAGCAGCAATAAGAAACTAATATATCTTGTAAAAAGAGACCCCTTTGGTTCTTTCTCTATGGGGTAGCCTTGGTGTGCCTCTGGTTCTGTGCTACCAGAGCCTAATGAAGGAATTCCTGATCTTCCCTGACCCAAACTGTCTCAGGGCCGCACAGACTACAGGGATGGCTCCCTACTCCATTTATGAGAAGGGCCAGAGCTGAGATTTCTACCTTCGCCTGGGTTCTCCCCTTTCTAAGACAATGTTCAGGGAAGTAAAATGCATCATTAAAACTTGTTTAATTGTTCTACTTACACCAGGGAAATGTCTGTTATTTAGAGAAAAAAATAATCTTTAACTAGACTAAAGCTGATTCTGAATAATTATCCTCAATGTTTGATTTATTGGTGTTATCAATCTGTATAAATCAACATCAACATCTCCCCTGCTCTCAGCTTCCTACAGTTCAGACATTTGGTAAGAGAGAGAGAAGAGAGGATAAAGGAGAGAGGAAGAGAGAGAGAGAGAGAGAGAGAGAGAGAGAAAGTGGCCAGATAATCATGTCAAATCATTCTTTAAACCTTGAGAATTCACAGACATAACCTTAAAGTGCACATACAGTCAATCCCCAGTGCCACACATATACACAAAAATGTTTATGTTTAAAAGGTAGAAAAATCGTAAATCAGTAATATAATAAGTAATATAAGTTTTCATCTTAAGAAATTAGAAAAAAAAAAGAAACAACTTGGTCCCAAAGCAAATGGGAGAAAAGAATCAATTAATAAATACAAGGAGAAAACAATAAAATTGAAAATGAAATAACAATAGAGAAAAATTTATGAAATAAAAAGCTGGTTCTTTAAAAAAACATTGAATTTGATAAACCACTAGACAGACTAACCAAGAAAAAAAGAAAAAAGAGAGAAGGCATAAATTAGAGTCCTCCAAATTCTCTGTAAGTCTAAAATTCTATCAAATATGAGGTTAAAATCAAGATATAGGGTCATTATTTCAACATAAAATATTATGTTTTATGTACTCAGTAAATGTTTGCTGGACTAAGTTGAACTGGATGCCCTGGTAGCATGGAATAGAGATTGAGAGCAGGAAATAGTTTGGCAGTTGACAAATTAATTGCCTGAATCGGGGGAAGTATTATCTGTTAATTGAGATGTTTGCCTGCAGTTTAGTTTGTGGAAATCAGGTTTCAATTATTTAAAATGGTAATATCATTTTAACATCATTTAATAAAAGTACTAATTATATACTTGGATTCTAATTCTTATCCCTTATCTAAAAAAACCTTCTTTGAGTCTAATATAGAACCTTAAAAATTAATTGGGATTTCACTTTAAGAAATGAATTTGATGTATCCTATGAAGTTTGATGCCATTAGCAAGCTTTGTCAAAATATGCCCTTGACCTGGAATTGGATGTGTGTCTATCTGGGAAAATATCTCGGGAGGACTCAATTATAATTCTATTCCTGGAGTCTATGTAGTTATATATCTAGTAAATGCCATTTTTCATATTACTTTGTATATTTTAATTGCCTATATGTTTGTCACAGTCTCTTGAGTAAAAGTGCTCTCTATATTCATCATTGATTTACCCGTCAAAGCAAAATTATTGGTTATAAGGAATTCAATTCCCAGAGTCCACTAGGTCTTTCTGTACGGAACAGGTGTGAGTGAACACAAACCCCGGGTCCTGCTCAATGTCTTTCTGTTCTTGAGTTTCGCTGAGAGAAGCATGTGTTATTTTAACCTTTTCCTACTGTGCCCTGCCATGAAGAACTCTTTGAAGCTGGCCTGAACATGTTTTGTTCTCCCCCTGTGGGGTCCCTTTCTCCCACAGTGTGTGTTCTCCTATCCCTTTGGGAGTAGCTCTGTGCATGCATTTTTCTCTCCCTCTATTCTCTCCTGAGCTTTATCATTTCACTTTTGACTTTGGTTTTGTTCCTTCAAACTTTTTGCTTTCATTTGACAATCCCTCCGGGGGTAAGAGCGGTAAGATTCAGGAAAGCAGTGATTGAAAATGGATGTTAAATCCCCAGTATAGCTCTGCTACATTAATTAATGTTAACATTGTGTGTGTGTGTGTGTGTGTGTGTGTGTGTGTGTGTGATGAGCAAAAGACCAGTATTTTGAAAAGAAATTACCTGAGCTGTACATAATACTATTTTGCCTTGAAAACATTTGATTCTACAGCCATAAGTGGAATTTTCCAGGCAGCTTTCTGCTTCTCCATTGGTAGGCAGTGAAATAGCTTCACTTGACTTTAGTTAGCCTTAATGCATTTTTTAGCTAGACACAGAAAAGATCTTTTTAAAACAGAGTACTGGATTGATGAAATTCTAAAGCCTCATGTAGATGAGCCACAATGTGTTTTGCCCTATTATTTGGGAGAATACCAGTTTTCTGGGGAGAGTGTGGAGTGCCAGGGAAGCAGAAAGACAAAGGGGTAGGAGGTGGTCAATGGGAAGATGAAAGAGAGAGTAACATGCCATTCAGAGACTTTTTAGGATGCCTGACATTGCCTGAGAGCAATGTTTTTCTATGTTTCAGTGTTTTTCTATGACATATATATTTTTCAATATGTTTCCTATCAAAGCCCACACTGAGACCCACAGGGGTACATGCAAACACATGCATTTATCAGCACATATTTGAAACACAATTTCATACAAGGCCCTTTCCCTAAACCTGACAAATGTGGGTATTTTCTATTCCATGTCCTTTGATATTGTTGGCCACAAATAATGGCATTGATTCCATGACTTAGTAAGAGGTGACAAGCTACAGTTTGCCTGGTAGTGCTTTAGAGAGGAGGGAACTCATTTCTGTGGATAAATTGGCATATCTTCTTATTTTTAAATAGACCTTTTCATTATCTTCTTTCATCTCAAGCAGTAGCCAGTACTGTTTGTTAAGTGGATCATGACTTCTCATGACCCAGTTAAAGGGCTGGAGATGTAAATAAGGAGAAGATTGAAACCCTGAAAGCTCAGGGCTTAAATGTCAGAAAAGTAAACTCACAGGTCAGATCTGTTGGGAACAAACGGATGATTATGAGGAACGAATAAAAAAGCTGTTAATCATAGTAGGAATTGGAAGATTCCATACAAACAAAAGCTGCATTTTGTTCAGTAATGTGCATGAGTTTACAGAAAATATTTAGATTTTATCTAATATAGGTACACTGAATAGCAGGAGATTGGCAACCCCTCCCTCAAAGGATTTAATTGAATCTATCTTCGGGACATAAGGGGAAGATGGCGTTAAAGTTTAATGTCATCCCACTCCTATGAAAAAAAAGCAAGGCAACTCTGCATAACTCAAAAACCCCCGGCTCTCTGGGAGGCTTCAGTACATTACCTTCTGTAGAAAGACCTGCCATCAGTTGTGGAAGAGGTACCTATGCTAAAGTGGTTGGTTGCCCATAGTGGGCTGCACCTGGAATCATATGTGAGCCTTTAAAAATACTGATTCCCTGCAAATGACATAATTTTGTTCTTCTTTATGGCTGAGTAGAATTCCACTGTGTATATGTGTACCACATTTTCTTTATCCATTCATCTGTTGACAGACACCTGGGTTGGTTCCATAATTTGGCTACTGTGAATTGTGCACGGATCACTATAGCATTCTAACTTTAATTCTTTTGGGAAAATACCAAGGAGTGGTATAGCTGGGTCATATGGTGGTTCCATTCCTAGCCTTTTGAGGAACCTCCATACAGATCTCCATAGTGGTTGTACTAATTTACAATCCCACCAAAAGTTCCTATTTCCCCAAATCCTTGCCAGCAATTATTATTGCTTGTATTTTTTATGATTGCCATTCTAATTGGAGTTAGATGGAATTTCAGGGTAGTTTTGATTTGCATCTCCCTAATTGCTAATGATGTTGAATATTTTTCATATATTTATTTGCCAATTCTATTTCTTCTTTTTTAAAAATGTAGATACTTTTATTGGTGCATTATAATCTCACATCATAATGTAGTTCATAGTGATAGTGACGTACATGCACACGCACACAGCACTTGGTGAGCTTCTCCTTGGCCCCCTCTCAACTCCCCCCATCCTCCATACATGGTACTAAGATGGGCATTGGTATTCTCACATGTGTACATGATATCAATGGAAGCGTTTCCTCCACCCTCCCCTAAACCACCTCCCTTGCTCCACCATTAATGGTTTTAGATAATGGTTTCTCCTCCATTATCTATAGTCCCTCTGGTATCATGATTACTCCCTAGCTTCTGCATATGAGACAAAACATATGACCCTTCATTTTCTGTGACTGGCTAACCTCACTTAACATAATGTTCTCCAGGTCCATCCATTTTTCAGCAAATGGTATAATTTTGTTCTTCTTTATTGCTGAGTAGAATTCCATTGTATGTATATACCATAATTTTGTAATCCATTCATCTGTTAATGGATACCTAGGCCGGTTCCATAATTTGGCTATTGTGAATTGTGCTGCTATAAACATGAATATGCATGTATTACTATAATCTTATTTCAGTACCTTTGGAAAGATACCCAGGAGTGGTATAGCTGGATCATATGGTGGATTCATTCCCAGTTTTCTGAGGCATCTCCACATTGATCTCCATAGTGGCTACACTAATTTGCAATCCAACCAACAGTGTATAAGAATTCCTATTTCCCCACATTGTCGCCAGCATTTATTGTTGTTTGACTTCTTGATGATTGGCATTCTAATTGGGGTCAGATGGAATCTTAGTGTAGTTTTGATTTATTTTTTACTGTTAAGATTTTTGTTTTTTTCATATATCTTTGATATTAGTCCTATTTGCAGGAAAATGGATAGAACAGGAACAAATTATGCTTAGTAAGATCAGACAGTCTCAAAAAGTCAAGGGTCTTATATTTTCTCTCATATCTAGAAACTAGAGATAAAGTAGGAAACATAGGGACTTTTGATAAAATTGGATAGAGACCAGTAGAATAGTGGAAGGGGAAAGGAGATGTGGGCAGAAAAAGGTGGGTTAAGAGAGCAAACAGTTCAAATAATGCTTTTGCAATTAATATAAGTAATATAAAGCTATTACTACTAGTTTCACGAGCATGTACCAGGAGGGAGAAGGAGTTAACAGGGTGGGATGTGGAGGGAAATACACCAAGAGCTGTGTGCATGTATGTTTTTATCACATTGAACCTCACTATGATGTATGATTGCAATGCACTAATAAAAGTATAAAAATACAGATTCCCATGAGTAGTCAGGATGAGTACAACTTAAAGAAAATATAATGCTTGTACTACACTGGTGGAAACAGATACCAAAAAGGAAATCTGAGGTGAAGACCCAAAAATGACCATCAGACTTGGACCTCCTTCCCACCTTTCTCTCAACCCAGCTGTTCTGAGAAACCTGGGAGGCAAAGAGTTTTAGGAGTCTACAGTTGAAGCCCTGGAAAGACCACACACACTCTTGATACTCAAAGTGTGGTCCACACACCAGAAGCATCAGCATCATCTGGGAGCTGGCTAGAGAGGGATTCCAGAGAAGCAAAGTACAACAGCTCTAGATATTGCTAAAGGAAGAATGGAAGGACCCCTACCCTTAGGGACATGTCTCAGAATAGACTCAAGACAAAGGATAAGACAGTGCTCTTTCTTTGACCGGGGGAAAGAGGACACCCAACGTTTATCTTTCTCAGATAAATCCCACTTATAAACTCAATTGATAATGCAATATCTGAATCAAGAGGAAAACCTAGAGAGTCATTGGCTTTGTTCACGATTATATCACCATTACCTGACTCATCTTTATTTTTCCCATCCCCATAATGACATGAACTCTCAAACATATACACACATGCAAATTATATGCATCAGTTTGAAGAGGACAGACTATGTTTCTGTGACAATCCCAATGCCTTCCCATTCACATGCAAGTTCAATGTAGTTCAGCAGAGGAGCTCTGCTAATGGTAGTTACTTAGGCCCCCAGGCTGATGGAAGCTCTATCTCAGCATGTGTTTTCCAGGCAGAGGTAAATGAGCTTCAGAAGCCTTCTAGCCAGAATGATGTACCACTTTCACTTCAATTTCTTTGGCCAAGCTAAGTCACATGGTCATGCCAAACTGTAGAGGTGGGCAGAGAAGTGAAATTGTAGCATGTATCCAGAAAGAATAGAAGAGGAAATATTTGGTGAACCATATCAATGACTACCTGTACTAAATAAAGCTTATAGACAGAGTTCTATAGAAATACAGATGAGAGTAATAATTAACTTTATTAATTATTGCAGAAAAATATACCTTTCAGAACACTTTCAAATGTGGAGTTCAAAGAAAATTGGAATTAGTTATTTAAATAGACTCAATGATTAATTATATAGGAAAATACTTTCCATTTCAGAAATAGTCGATATGTTTCTCTGTTCTTTTTCTCATTTTGTTTCCCCCATGCAAGGAATATTCCCTTCTTCATTCTTTAGGAGTTTGACAGATTCTTGTGATATCATTATGGAAATGTGGGCTGGATCCCACAATGTCAGGTAGATTCATAGCTGATGAATGATCTGAGGTTGATTGGATGAAGATCTCTAGAATGTGCCAACTTTTTTTCATTTGATAATTTTTATCATGGACCTAGATGAAGATATGGAAGGCACATATACCATAGTTTCAGATGACATGAAGTTGGGAGGGATAAGTCATATGCTGGCTGGAAAAAATAATGAGAATTAAAAAAGATGGTGATTTATTAGAAAGGTTGGGAAAACCACTTTCCAAAGGCAAATGAAATCCTTACTTTCAGTTCAATAAAATAAAAGACAATTACATAAGTAATTTATATCCTTATGTGTAACTTGGCTCCAATACTGATATTTAGAAATATAATATATAAAGTGAAATATAATATACAATAAGGTGACTTAAATTAAAAGTGTCTGAAGCCAGGCATGGTGGTATATGTCTATGATCCCAGCTACTTGAGACACTGAGGCAGGAGAATTGCAATGTCAAGTCTAGCTTGGGCATCTTAGCAAGACCCTCTCTCCAAATAAAATAAGGATTGGGAATATAGCTCTGTGTAGAGCACCTGCCTACCATGCACAGGCCCTGGGTTCTATCCCCAGTACTGCAACAAAAAGAAGTTGAGACACAATAAAGAACACAAAAATTGGATGAAGATCTCTAGAATGTGCCAACTTCTTTTTCATTTGATAATTTTTATCATGGACCTAGATGAAGATATGGAAGGCACATATACCATAGTTTCTGATGACATGAAGTTGGGAGGGATAAGTCATATGCTGGCTGGAAAAAATAATGAGAATTTAAAAAGATGGTGATTTATTAGAAAGGTTGGGAAGTAAAGAGTTAAAGGTACTTATAATGAGGTACTTGATATGGGAAAGTATATAAAAATAAGATTGGTTGATACAGTGTTCAAGATGACTGTGGATGAAGCAGTTTCACATGGCTCAAGATGGCTTTGGGACAGTAATGGCAAGTAGAGGTCAGCTTATGTTTGAACTCTGGTAAGTAGATTCATGGAACAGTGTGATAGGAAGGATTCTGAGAGCAGGCTTAGCAGGAAATGATTTGGCCATGTTGTGGTCATTTAGGGAGATGGAAGAAAGTGACATTTGTGATGGGAATTTACCATTTTGGGCCCCAAATTCTAAAATTTATTTGATGCTAGGAAATGTGCACAACTAGTGAAGCAGCTGTCAAAGCTTTGCTAGGATTGAGCTAAGTGTCAGGCATGGTGATGGGCTTACCAACCCCCTGCAAGTGTGTGAAAACTACTCTGAGCCCCTTTTATAGGGCCTGCAGATGCCCTTGTGGGTGTAGAGGAAGCTTAGTTGATGGGAGTGGTTCAGTTTGGGAAAGGCAGACTGTGCTATGCAGATCTTTCCCTTTGGCACTCCCAACACTGCCAGAGACTCGTGGTTATGGTCCCTTCTGCTCCCGTTCTCCATCTTGGAGCACCTGGTTCCTCATCAGTGCAACCATGGGACTTTCTCAAGGCAGAGCGGAGGACTGGTTTCTTCTGAAAATCACCAGAGCCCCAATTCTCCCCATTCCATTCCATTCCATTCCATCTGCAATGGCCACCCCCAGGAGTACAGAAGAGGGAGAGATTTCTAGCACTGTGAGTTCTGAGTATAACTTAACCAGCTTCTGGGCAGGTTAGCCCCTTCCCCAAATGTAGAACTTGAGGAGAAACTTACATGGAACAGATAGCATGAGATGCAGGGTACCAATTAGATTTTGTGGCATATGATGTCACCAAAAATTTATGTCCTGAAATAATAAACATTTGTTATTTCTCATGATTCCATGGGTCAGTAGCCATTTCTGCTAGTCTCCGGATACTTAGCTGATTTAGGCAGTTAGTTGGTGGTTTGGCTATGGCGGAGTGGTCTAGGAAAAGCTCTCTTGTATGTCTGATTTGGCTTGATCTCATTTGGTTGAGACTTATCCATACAGGGTTCCCAAGAGCACATAGAGAACAAGTCTCAATCAATGTACTATATACTTTTTGGGGGGTTCTGCTTGTATCACATTCATTGCTGTTCCATTGGCCAAAGCAAGTCATAATGGCCACGCCCAAATCAAAGGGTCAAGAGATAGACAACTCCGCTATTTGGTTCAAGGGGCAAAGACGTTGACTCTGCCATTTTACCTTAGGAGGAGCTTCTAAGTCACACTGCCAAGAGGCATGGATCTTGGAATAGGAGGTATTTGTGGTCTGTTTTGCAATCTGCCATAGAAAGGGATGCTTAGTTTTTCCACACCGAAGTGCCAAATCATTTTCTCAAGATTTTCTTCCCCACTCCTGTTCTATAAGTGGAACTGGAATCCCAATTTCCTATTGAAACACTTTCAAGGATGCTTCGGTTCTGTATGAAATGGAAACTGAACCACCGTTACTATTTTGTTGGAAATTGGCTCTGACCATTCAACTTCCCAAGACCTTTAAAAACACATTGTACTTGTGATTTGGAGCCTGCCTATCTTGTGGGCTGAAATGGAGTTGCAGGGATGGGCTGATATTTTTCCTTCTTTAAATTCATTCTGTACTCTGGCAGTAAGAATTCTTTCAGAGGTGGATACAGATGATAACCTCCCGATTTGAGTTTGGAGTTTGCACTATTTCATTTTTGGCTGGTTATAGTCAGAACTGCTATTTTCATTGTAGAGCCAAATGATTATTTATACTTCTCTTGGATCATTCTTCATATACCATTAGCAATGACATGCAAAACGCAGGGGACTGAATATTTACATCCAAAACTCTGAAGTGAATATTCTCCCTTTGGCAGACACAATTGCTCAGGGCTGTAAGACCTGGTAATAAAGAACCATATGTCACTGCTGGGTTGTGCTTTGATGCAGCGATGGCTTGCAAGTCACTGGAGCTCTAAATCTCCCTGATTTTCACCGTGTGACTGAGTGTGGCTTAGGGCTGGTGAGGTGTTGCCTGTTAAAGAACTCTGGGAGACGATGAAGAAATGTCTCTTCATTTTTTTCTTAATGACTAACTCTTCAGAGTTATTGTTATAAATGGAGTGTTATTATAACCTATGGCATGGAAGGGTTTAGGGATCAACACAAAAATATTTATTAGGTATTTAGGGAGATTCTGAGCTTCAAGTTGCCTTAATGATCCTTAGAGCAAACGATAGTTCCCTGGCCTCAATCATCTTATATCCTAGTCAGAGTGTAAAAGAGGAGCATAAATAACTATAATGGCAGAGAGAATGTTCTGAACTCCATAAAAATGCAAAGAAAGGAATATGAAGTTCAAAGGAAGAAAGGGGCAACATTGTTCAAATTACATGCATAGCACTCATCACATGGCACCTGATCATTGATTTTTTTGTTGTTTTTCTCTTGAAGGCAGAGACTAAGGCTTTCTGGGTTTATCATCTCTGGTGCCTCTCAAAGTGCTTGCCACCCAGTAGAATATATGTCAATGAATGTTTGCAGAATGAATAAATGGATGAGTACATTGATTTGCTTAGGAGGGGGAGGAAAAGCTTTATGGATGTGTAAAAATTTGAAAGGCTCTTAGAAGAATTGGCAGGCACCAGTGAATTGGGGAAAGAAAGCATTTGCAGTGAACACATAGACTAAGCAAAAAGTAGAAATGGGAAGTAGGAGAACATTGAGTCCTGATTGGTGGGGGTATGGCGTACATGAGTAGGTCCTAGAGCCTCCAGGGTAAAGCCAAGGCGGAAGTCAAGACATGAGAGGTGCCTCATTGCCCCCCTACCCTACTCCTGCTTTAAGGATATGCTTCAACCCATCCATGCCATCCTCTGATTCCATCCAAAATTTTGGGCAGAGTAAGGCAGACAGAGTGAAGAAGAGCAGCAATAGTAACAGTGGTGCCTGACTCCTAGAGGTTGCCCAACATCGTAGTAATGATGGCAGTAATGTTTCCAAATGCAGTGAGACAAACTAGGTGTCACTGTGCTAACTACTTAATGTGGTGGCCGCTCACTGTAACCTTCCAACAACATTATTTCTTGCTTTTCCAATCAAGGCAATATATTCTACATGGAAATGTTTGGATCCACACACAGTGCTATCACTATACAGTCCCTAATAACTTGCATTATTTTTATCCTTATTAAATATGCACTGACAGCATATAGTACTTCTTATGAGAGAAGCGAGACAGTTCAGCATGGTTCAGTGGTTAAGAAGCACAGACTCTACAGCTAGACCACCTAGACTAAAACTCTGGCACTTTCTATGCCTGTGAGAAAGAGATTTATCCTCTCTGTGCCTCACTTTCCAAATCTATAAAAGGTAAATAATAAAAGAGAACCTACCTTATAGTATTAATATGAGAGTTTAATGAATTATTGTTTGCAAAAGGCTTAAGGATCACTCTATAATTATTAGCTATTTTTACTCTTTCAGTCTCCACTTTACAAACGGGGAAACCAAAGCACATAAAGATTAAGAAATTTGCCTCATAGCACAGAGGGGCACCCAGCATGCTGACGCCAGGCCACTAGCTCTGACCATGGACAAAGCAACTTTCTCATGGGCCTTCAATGGTCCATCATGACTGCACCTCCCACATTTGCATCCTTGGTATAGTCTCATCAGAGACTGACCCAAGAGGACGTTCTTAAGGAAACATGCTCTTTCTCTTTTATTGTAACAATTTTTAAGTGGATTGTTAATACTCGAAAGGGCACCCATGCTCTGGTCAGTGAGGTGCTATTGGTCACCTTCTTTGTGCAAGGAATTCAAAGAGGTACCTGGCAACACTCTTTACTTTATTATGCTAAGTGAGATCAGTCAGTCTCAGAAAGCCAAGTGTCATGTTTTCTCTGGAAGCTAGAGAGAAAATAGGAAAGAAAAAGGACTTGAGATAAGAGTAGAGAGAGCAGTAGAATAGTGAAAGGGAATGAAGAGTGAAGGGAAAAGGGGAGGGGAAACAGGAGGATTGAGAAAGGAAACAGATCAAATAATGTAATGTTTATATATGAAGGTATCAGTACCAATCTCACTAACATGATGGGGAGGGAGGAGGGAGGAGCAGGGTAGAATCTGGAGAGGAACGCACCAAGTGATGTGTGCGTATATAAATGTATGGCTTTGAATCTCAGTATGTTGTATAATTACAATACACCAGTAAAATTATAAAAAAGAGAAAGTATGAGCCAGGCATGGTGATGCATGCCTGTAATCTCAGTACTTGGAATGCTGAGATGGAGGATCACAGGTTTGAGACCAGCCTCAGCAACTTAGTGAGACTTTCAGCAACCTAGGAAGACCTTGCTTCAAAAGCATAAACTAAAAAGGGGCTGGAGGTGTAGCTCAGAGGTACAATGCTCCTGGGTTCAATCCCCAGTACTACAAAAAAGGAAGGAAGGAGTTAAAAAAAAAAAGCAAATGCAAATGGACAGATGCAATGTATTCATGAGAAAATCTCAGCAAAAGACACATTTTACTATTTGCCCCTTACCACTGAGAAAATGATACCTATTTCATCGTGGGCTGGCATGATTGGGAATGGAGACTTACCTCCAGTCTTGGAAGATTCAGCCAACAAGAAGGAATTTAATTATATCCTTGGGGCAGAGGTAAGTGTGTTAAGGAGTGCTGTGGTGTGTGTGCACGTGTGTGTTCACATGCGCACCCATGTACATGTGTGCAGGTGTGTACACATGTGCTTGTATGCAAAATATTCCCAAAATGTTAAGAAAAGAAAATAATGCAACAAGGGTAGCTCAAAGACCAAGTATGTAAACTTGAAGTGAAGAGTAGAGTTGGGGCTAAATTTGTCGGTTTAAAGTGAACCCCATGGCCTCATCTGGCATTTCAGAGCATAGGTCCCTTATTATTTCCTAAATGGATATGATTTTACTTTTTTCCTAAGTGGGTATAATTTTTGCACAGATTGACTGAGCCAGAAACTCTATCACATTTGAGACAAAAAGACTTTCTAAAAATCTTTTCATTGTTCATTTCCAAGGTGTTCTATCAATATAAAACAAAGAGCTACTTGCCTACGTGCATTGGGTTAGTGTTCTTCTAATGGTGAGGCATAAAGGGCTCCGATCTAGAAGAATGTCCTCTAATGACTGTCGCTCCAGTTTGATTCTAGCTACAAAGTAAATGGTTTCTCTTTTGGTCATTTATTGATTTCCTTTTTGTAAGTTTTTTTTTGTTCCCATATATCATTTTACACACATCTTGCTAAATCTCTGTACTCAGTTGCTATTGTATAATTTTCCCTCTCATACATTGTTCAAGCCAGGTTTTGAGTTAAAACAGATAAATAACTAGTAAATAATTTCATTTATTTATCTGTTTAGATATCTTTGCTGAATCTGAAATGGCCATTTCCTAAACTCATCATATTTGTATAGACAAAAATTAACTCTAGCTTCACTGGGCTTGCATTTAACTCTTTCTTTTCTTTTTCTTTTTTCTTTCTTTTTTTTTTTTTTGGCCATGAAGCTACACCATCTGTTTTTCCTAAATCCCTTTCCTATATTTTATGAAAACAGGCAAAAGTAGAATGGGGGGAAGACATTGAAAAATGATAATGGGGATGATAAGAAAAATGCCCTTCACATGTGGTGACTTTGAAAGACTTTTTTCAAGTACCCTCATACATATAAAAGTAGTATTGTTTTTGCTACTTTAAAAATAGAATTAGGTTTATCTTTGAAATTGTTATTGAAGATATGAATTACATGTAACCTTATTATTATGACACTTTAAAGGTTTATCACACTGGGTAAGTGTGGTGGGCAAATTGATTTGTAAGTGGGTGTATTTTCTGGTTTCTTTAAGGTGCAATTACAATTCAGCCACATCCCGTTGGGAAGCCCGCAGAACAACTAAGTGACGTTACTTACCTCTCTATCAGTCTTTATGCAGCAAATGAATTGGCGTATGCAGCTAAAGGTAATGTCAATAGGAACTTCAATGCATGGTAACAATACTTCTAAGTCCAGAATCCTTGAGAAGAGGTCATGGGTGAGACTGCCCCATTTGTCTTCCTGTTAGTAGTTTTCATCCGGGGATGACAATGGAAGAAAAGAAGAGTTTGCATGAATTAAGGATGATTAATAAGCCAGGCATTTTCACAGTTTATGGTCTATATATTTTGACAAGGCCATATCATCATCCTTCCTTTGAGTTAAAGCCTATGAGAGGTTAAGTCACTTTCCCAAAGTCACATACATAGTAAATAGCAGAGCAGAGGATGACTTTTGGTCTGTCTGTGAAGACTATATTTCCACTGCAAACTGTTGCCTTGGACTGAATAAAAGGAATTTTTTTTTTTTTGTAAGGAGATATATAATGGATATATGGGTTTGGGCAACTGGTCAACCTAAATCCTGCCTTGAGAGAAACTCAAACCCAGAATCTCTCACATCTCTCCTCCTCCTGCCCTGCATGGCTACATCTAGGCATGTCCTTTTCCCTGTCCCATGCCCTGGTCTCTGGGGAGGACTGACACTACCAGTGAAGAGCTCAGTAAAGTTCTGTGGGCAATTAATGCAAATCAAAAAATTGACAATTTCAGCAGGGCATGGTGGCACACGCTTGTAAGCCCAGTACTTGGGAGGCTGAGACAGGAGGATCGCAGATTGGAGGACAGCCTCAGCTACTTAGTGAGGCCCCTGAAACTTAGTGAGACCCTGTTTCAAAATAAAAAATAAAATAGGGCTGAGGGTGTGGCTCAGAGGTAGAATGCCCCTGGGTTCCATCCCTAGTACCACATACATACACATACATACACACACAAATTATAATTTCAAGATGACAAATGCCAATTTGTTTTTGAAGGTATTCGGACTAGACCAAAAAGTCACTTTGCACAGCGCATTTTAACAAAACATCTTCCTGGGATAAAAAACACAAACAACAACAACAAAAACCAAACAACCAAACACTTTAAACCATCTCTATATGGCTGGGCATCTGTATAGACCTATGTAGAAAGGAGAAGCAACACCCCTGACCCTTGGAGAAAGTAGAAGACCAGGCACCTCAATAAAGGGAAACCAGGTGGAGCTGAACCTCTGCACGAATGCTCTACTCCCAAAGCTCAGGGCAGCACATTGCCCTCTGTGGCGGGACAGGAATGTCTAGACACTAGATGGCCTGGGTTTGAATCACAGCTCTCCCATTTATGTCACTGTGCGTGAAGGCAAGCAATTGTGCCTCAGTTCTCCCATCTGTAAAATGGGAGTAAGTAAGGTTCCTCATTCCATAAAACAATTCTATCTCAGCCTCTAGGAGAAACTCCTGTTACACAGAAAGAACTGGACATGTCTCTCAAATAGGCCATTGAACTGTATTCTCCACTAGTCAGTAAAATAATCCTTTGGGGAAACAAAGTCTCATTATAACCCACAAGTGACAACAATTAGGAAGAAGCACCTACTAAAATGCATTCAAAATCAAATAGCAGTTATTTCCATGAATTTTTAATGGTTAAGATAAAATGAAAGTTATAAGTATATGTTTGTTTTCAACACCTACCATCATATTTGGTGAACTATCTGTGGTTTTTCAAATTATTAGTGAGTTGTTGATTTACCCCGAGTCTTTAAATACTGCTACTTTAGAGTTCCTCATTGAATACAAATGCAATTCAGGATCTCTCTCTCTCTCTCTCTCTCTCTCTCTCTCTCTCTGCCAAAAATCATTATATTTTTACTGGAAAAACTACATCTGAATCCCCTGGTGTTTATCAGCCCACTGATTACACTCAAAGGTCGTCTCATCTAGCTTTGAATATGAACTCTGGTTTCTGAATGGCCTGCAAGTTTTGTTTTCCCTAGTGGTCAAAGCTTGTATCTTTTACTAAGGCACACCCCCATGCGACAAAGGAATAAATACATGGAAAGGAATCATTTACAAAAAGTAAATGCACCCCATCAATAAGACCCATTTTTTTATCAGAAAACTAGTCCTGTGCCCTCATCTGGCAGCAGACTGCCTCTCTGGTCTTTCTCACTTCAGTTCACTCTGGATCACACTATCTCACCAGCAGCCAATCTACTCTGAAATCAATGTCCTGGTTTCACGCCTAGAAGCCTTGACCTCCATAAGCATCAGACTCCTGGGGATGAGGAGACCTCCAACACAGAAGACACCTCATCCAGCATAGTCCAATCAACTGTTAACATGAGCTTCCTGCTTGCTTCTTGTTGCAGGCAGGTGGTTTAAGGAAAACTTAAATCTTGGCTCTGGGTCAGGCGTGGTGGCGCACGCTTGTAATCCCAGTACTTTGGGAGGCGGAGACTGGAGGATCCGGGTTCGCGGCCAGCCTCAGCTCTCTCTCTCTCTCTCTCTCTCTCTCTCTCGCTCTCTCTCTCTGTCTCTCTCTCTCTCTCTACTTAGTGAGGCCCTCCGCAACTTCGTGACACCCGGTTTCAAAATAAAGTATAAAAAAAAAAAGGGCTGGGGGTGTAGCGCGGAGGTAGAACGCCCCTGGGTTCAATCCCCGGTACCGCAAAAAAAAAAAAAAAAATCTTGGCTCTGCCAGTTCCTGGCTATGACAATGTGTGCAAAAATTTTGGCATATTGAGCCTTTATGACTCAGTAAAATGAAAATAAATACTATTTGCCTCATGATATTTTGTGAAGACTAAAAAAGGCAATACAAGTAGTATCTAATATAACACCTGCCACATGGTAGGTGCTACTCAAATGCATCCTACTTTTTCTCCTTTCCTTCTTTTTCTTCTTCCCTTTCATCTTTCCTTTCCTTTTTTCCTTCTATTCTTTTCTTACATGTGATCTTCAGTTTGCTTAGGGCTTCTTGTATGATTCTAAGTTATAGCATCTAGGGTGCTGGTAATTACAGGCACTGAAATTCAGTCTTCTAGCTCTAGAAATTTGAATATTGATCTAAGATTTTCCTATCAGCCTCTCTTCCTATGCATGGGAAACTCCCCAGCAGTCATTAGTCTTAGGCCATTAGTCATTAGACCTTAGGTCTCCTATTTCTCCAACACCTAGTGATCAATTTGACTTTCCCTTGGAGACTACTATTGTCATCTTTTGGATAAAATTACCAGTATGCTGAAATTTTTATCTATGAGGTAGATACTCAATAAATGCTTGAGGCCAGGTACAGTGGTACATACCTGTAAACCTAGTACTTGGGAGGCTGAAACAAGAGGACTGCAAATTCCAGGCCAGTTTCAGCAACTTAGTGAGACCCTGTTTCAAAACAAAAAATAAAGAAGCCTATAGGTGTACCTCAAAGGTAGAATGCCCCTGGGTTCAATCCCCAGTACCAAAATGAATGAATCAATTTAAATAAATAAATAAATAAATAAATAAATAAATGGAGTATGAGATAAAGATTCTGGGTATGAGGTATTTTAGAATTATGTTAAACAAATATACCAACATGCCTGGTGTTATGGTTTGGATCTGGAATGTTCCACCCTCCCCCCAAAGCTCATGTGTTAGGCATTGCAATTATGTTCAGAGGTAAAATAATTGAATCATGATGGCTCTAATTTCATAAGTGGACTAATCCATTTGATGGATTAACAATTTTAATAGATTTACTGCGTGGTAACGATAGGCAGGTGGTGCCTGGCTGGAGGAAGTAGGTCACTGGAGGCATAGCCTTGAACTATATCTGTCCCTGGTCATTTCCTCTCTCTCTGCTTCTGGCTGATATGAGCTGAAAAACTTTCCTTCACCACACTATGCTACCATGATGTTTCTGCCTTGGAGCTGCCCGACCATGGACTGAACCTCTAAAACCATAAGCCTGGATATCCCTTTCCTTCTTTAAGTTGTTCTTGTCAGGTATTTTGGTCAGAGGGATGCAAAGCTGACTAATACATTTGGTTTCCAGAAAGATAGTTAAGTGTTAGAGTTTTCTAAGCCCAAGTTTTTCCATCTGTAAATGTGTGATAGCAGAGGGATTTTGGAGTAAATTAGAAATGACTTCCAGGACATTTAGCAGAGTCTGCTATAGGTTAAGAAGGACAAACATTGGTTATTTCTGTGCTGACCTGTAAACCACCCAGTATTGGCTCAATCATGACCTCCTCCTCATATTCATCTATTGATGCCCTAACCCGTGGGACCTCAGAATGGGACAGTTACATTTAGATATAAAATGTCCCCTAAAGACCTTACTTACTAATGTTTGGAGCTGATGTAATTGAGTCATGAGGGTTGTAATCCCAGAAGTGGATAAATCCATTGTAATGGATTTACCTGGGTGGTACCTGGTAGGCTAGTAGGGTGTGGCTGGAGGAGGTGGCCCCTGCGGGTGCAGTCTTGAAGATTATATATGGTTCCTCCTCCCCCTGCTCTCTTTCTTGCTTCTGGCCTCCATGATGTGAGCACAGCCCATGTGTTCTCCCTTTCTCTGCCTCCTGTCACCCTGAGATCCGTGGTCCCCGGCCTCACATAGACTGAACCCGAAACCATAAGAAAATAAATCTTCTTTCCTCTAAGTTATATGGTCAGTCTTTTAGATCATAGCTCCAAGAATGCTGACCGGAACAGGGACTTTATTTGGAGATGGCCTTTAAAGAAGTAATAAGGTGCCGGGCGTGGTGGCGCATGCTTGT
>PVJS01007053.1:25800-57570 GCA_004027185.1 Glis glis
AAGAGGAGACTTGGGCAGATACGCAGAGGGAAGACCGTGTGAAGACACAGGGAGAAGACGGCCGTTGACAAGCCAAGGAAAGAAGCTTTAGAAGAAACCAAGCCTATTGACACTTTGATTTTGGATTTCTAGTCTCCAGAACTGTGAGAAAATAAATTTCTGTTGCTTAAGCCCACAGTCTGTGGTACTTTATCATGGCAGCTTTATGAGACTGTACTCCATATGGGGGTCAAGACCATTTCTCACTCAGCCCTGTGATGCTGAGGAGGAGCTGGCATTCAGCATGGGCTCCACAGTCAATACTTTAGTTAAATGTAACAAGTGTAAATTTAACAAGTGAAATATTCTGTTTTGGCCTCTCCTCCTTTTTTGTTTTTTCCTTCCAGATAAACAACGTTCCCAAGCCACAAGCTGGTCATGTGTCAGACAACATGTTTAACCACATGAAATCACCTTATCAGCATATTTTAAACATAAGTGTCTTAATCTGCTTGCAACTTGCCTTGATTTCCCCCGTATTTCTTAAACACTCAGAGTGCTTGGGCTCTTGACTGTGTTCCCAATGATTTGGCCATCTGCTATGTGTGAATCTTCTGGGTTGCCAGAAATCAGGGCCTCATTGCTCCGCCAGTCTTCTCATATTCTGAACTCGACTTTGTCTGACCTACATTTGCCGGACAGGTCCTGAGTGCTCTCCAAGGCTCTGGTGTTTTCTATGACTGAGTGTGTGACAAGCATGCGCATTCCAGTGTTAATCTTGGATGTGGGCGTACTTAATATAGCTACGTCTGTGTTACTCACGATGAAGTTGAGGCCCACTCAGGGTCTGTGCCTGAAAAGTCATGGATCAGGTATTTGGTTGGTTTCTCTGCAGCACCAAGGCCTTCCCATTCCTACACAGAGAGCTTCCCTTTGCCTTCCTGGCTCTGAATCTTGCCTTTTCTATGACACCTAGCATCCATAGGTGCTCTATCTATATTCCCGGAACATGATTTCTTGCTTCGTGTCTATGACCCACCAAAAGCTTCTCTGGGGCCTCGTATCAGCCAGCTATTGTCCAAGGAAGCTCTGACCTACTGATGCCTGTAACTCAGAGAGTGGATGAAGAAAGGAAGCATATGCTTATGAGCTCCAGCAGGGAGTTAAAGCAGGATCACTTTGCTATTTCTTGGACATGTGAGCTGCTCAAACCTCCCTCCATTGTGAAGTAAGATTACCAGGACCCAGGCAGAAGCTCTGTAAGTGGAAGAGAGGAATTTATGTCATGGGATCTGAGAATCTGCCTGAGAGCTAAGTCGTGGATTCTGTGTAATGCTGAATTTCCTTTGGGGCAGCCTGCTCAGTGCTGTGCATGAACGTGGCTCTTAGACTAAAACAAGGAAATGGGACTTGAGCACTTGAAATACTCTAGAGGTATAAAAGCAAACTAGAGCCAGGAAAAATCTAGGAATCAGTAGGCGAGTTAGAATGGGGAACCACTTGAATGGTTGAAAGTAGGAACATGGGTAGCATGGACTCTTGGACTCTTTGTACTTTTTAAATTTATGGGAAGTCATTAATAATTTCTTGCCTCAATTATTCTGTTTAACGTAATATTTTTGTGTGTGATACTGGGGATCAAATTCAGGGTCGTCCTAACTCCAAGCTGCATTCCAAGCTCTTTTTTTTACAAACAGTTTTGAAATAGGGTCTTGCTAGGTTGCTGAGAGTCTCCCTACTTTGCTGAGGCTGTCCTTGAATCTATGATCTTACTGTCTCATCCTTCTAAGTACTGGTATTACAGGTGTGAACTACCACACCTGGCCTAAAATAATAATTTGAATCAGCTAATCTCTAAAATTCTATTCTATTTCTAAAATGCTAATCTATCTTACTTGTTGAGTACCTGTGTCAGAGCATGTTAGCAGTCCAGGTAACAGATTCAAGATTCCAGCAACATGACGTACTTGACATCTGAGACCAATGTCCCTCTCAAAGGAAAAAAATTATTTTCTGTATGCTTTCTGCTAAGGCCAGAGCAGGCAAAAATTCAAGTGTAAGGGCAGGTCTTGGAGAACACCTTTAGGAGGAGATGGTAACTCGTACCTATTCATTTCATAGTACTCTTATAACCTGAGAGCTATGGGACCTCACAGGAATGTACCAGCAGGATCTTTGAGCTTTGGGGCTAAATTATATTTTGTCAAACCTTAAATCATGGTCTAAGATAATTTAAAATTTTTTATAAATGAAGCTTTCTGCCTATAGAATGAGACCATGGGGGACTGATCCTATGGGAAACAAAACCTCTGTCTGAACCAGTCAGATGAAGTGTAGTCACACACACGACGGTAAACTATCAGCTCAGGACAGAGCAGTTACCACGTACAGATCACTCCCACCTCCTGTGTTTGCTGGAGAGATTCTTCTTCCTGAATGTCTCTCCTCAATCCTCTCAGTGGCTCCAGAATCTAAGGCAGCTCATTGAGCAAAACAAATGTGGGGAAAGCACACGTCACCCACACCCTCAGTACGGTCTCCCCAGTGTTTTTCAGTTTTCACGTCTTGAAGTAGATAGGTCTACACTGTCTCTCTCAGGAACAACTACCTAATTTGCCAGGCCTACTGCAAAATGAAAACACCAGGTCCCTTGCTAAGAAGTAAGGAATTGCAAGATGGTACCAGCACAGCATTAGACCAAGTGCAGGTCCCTTCTAAGCACAGGGACTAAATCTGTGGGACTGCGCAGACTGCATGCCCATGGAGGTGGCCCCGATCCTCTCTCCTAATCTTCGCTCTTCTGCTTTCCAGGGTGCTGGCTTTAGTCTCTGAGCAGTTCAGCAAATCTTCACAAGTAATTTGCATACATCATTCTGTCTCTTGTACCATCTTGTTATAACCACAGACAACTTTACTGAAGTGAGGAAAGGGCTTTGTAACAAATTTGACAATGTACATCGGCTCACATTTTCCAAAGAGAGGCATCCTTGGGCCACTGAGATCCTTCTAGATACCTACTGAAGCATGAGTTCTTAATGAGGGTGAGCATTAGGATTACCTGGGATGCTTAAGGATTCTAAATCTGTAAACTCGATTTGCATATGCTATTGAAATGGCTTCTCAGCAAATCAGTGGTAAAGAGCCACTTGAAAACTATCCCACTTATCGACCACTTTATACATGCAATAACTTGCTTTATCATTATTCTATTTTTGAGATATCTATTTTTGTATGTACCTGCTCCCCAACCCCTTCATGTCAGAATCTGTTCAAACTGACATTTTTTTTTTGAGAGTGTTTTAAACTTCAATCTGGCTGCAAATTCCGTGTGGTGATGATTATCCACTTTGACTCTGGGTGAATTTATTTGGGGCTGGATCTAGTGGAGGTCACAAACTAATTATTGCAACCAACCAAGAAAATAAAGGGAATGAGCAAATACCACAAGTATTGACAATATTAGCATATGGCTAATGTATAAAGAGGTAATAGAATGATGTATCTCAGGGGATCTTTCAAAAGGAAAATTACTTGAATTAACTTTTCAGGCAAACCGAATTATGCATTATATCCCGCCTGTAATGCTATACAAAGTCAATGTTTGTGAAGAGCAGAGCTAGGGGCTATAAATCAAGCCTTTCAGAAGAACTGTTGTGTCTGCAGGGAGGATTTTTTTCTTCTTCTTCTTTGCTTTTTTGGCTTTTAGATGAATGAAGAATTTTCTCAGCAAATTATTAATTACTCCTTCTTGCCCATAGAATTGAGTTCACTGTAGTTATGTAGGAGTCAATGGTATTCAAACTGCAGCTTTTGATGAAGTAATCGGCTGCTTCTGGGGCCTCTTTCAGCTGCCCTGGGCGTGCTTCACATGTAAACGACTGCCAAATGGATTCTTTCGACATTCCAGCCAATTAAAATACATTTAAAGTGCAGCTGGTGGAGAAGCAAACCGTGCAATTGTGCGATTGTGCGGAGAACTTCAGGACAGTGAGACAAAAAAACAAACTTTGCGGAACCCAGCTCGGGCAGCCCAGCAAGGCAGAGAAGTCATGAAAAGAGGCTGCTATAGCTCTGGTCAGAATTCAGAGATGACACTTTGAGGACCACCTTAAAAGACACAAAGGAGGGAAGCGTGTTGGTTAGGGTGTGAGTTTTCTCTCCTTGCTTCTTGAAACTCAGAATGTTGGCGGGTTGCCCAATGTGGTGCTGCATTCAAATATTGACAGAACACAGCCGTGTTTGTTAAACCTGGCCTGGGGGAGCCAGTGATTAAAACTCTTGAAGGAAGATCAGAGAACCCCAGGAACTCTCCTCCATAGCACTAGAACATTGATCGAATGAAAGAAAAAGCCTGAGTGGGCTAAAGTGAAACATTCAACGTCCCTGTCTGCTATGCCTTTTCGGTAAGGACAGAATTTTCTTTTCTTTCTTTTTTTCTCTCCCCCACCCCTGAATGCTGATGTTGGTGTAGAGGAGGGCGTCCAATGTGTTCAGCTCGCTTGCTTGAAGCTCTGGTTTGAAGAACATAGGGTTTGCCTGTGATTTTTCTGGAGTGTGTGAAGGGATCACACTCAGGCATTATAGCACGTGGCGTCTGCGAGCGCTTTTCCAGAATTCAGGATGGTGCATTTTTAAATGTCTGCTGATTTGTTCTGGTTCTTGCTCCTCTGTGTCCAGATGTCTGGGTATGGTCAGCAAATAGATTCCTCCTTGAAACCAATAATAACGATCTACATGCCTGCTTAATATTTCTTTTCATTTTAAATGTCTTCTGGTTCCTTCTGCCAGTCTCCCACCTATGCGTGCAAATAACGTTTGTTTGGTTGTTTTTATTTTTTTCTCCCAGGTTAATATTCAATCAAACCTAAGCATTCTGGTTTTCATAAGCAAAGCCAAAATATTTGGAAATGCCTTGATTTGGCCCAACTTTTGTTGGAAATACTGCTACTTGGGGAATTTGTTTGGAATCACTCTTTTCTTGGACTTTAAGGAGGCAGGTGCAGTTGTGCTATCTCTATTGGTGCCGCCAGCTAAATAAATACCCAGCTCTGTGGGTCATATTCTGATGCCCATCTTAAATATCTGAGAATGCTAAGTAAATGTATGGTTGGGCAGGAACAGTGATTCCCACCCATCAATTGACCAATGATAGATGTTTAAAGTCCCCAATTGTTTCCTATTGTAGCTTGTCACGGTTGGCTCTTTCTGGCTTCAATTTTGTTCATTGCAAACAAAGAATCTTGCACATTTCATGGTGAGGGATCACATTGCAGCGGCCTGAGCTCAGTTAAATGTGCTTTATTAATCTTTAATGTGCCAGTAGCTCTGAGGCCTTGCCAAGCTGAGACTGTGCAAAATTCTCCAAGCTACCTGCTGCCAAGATAAACGGTGGCAGGCCCAGAAGGGATATTTTAAGGAAACTTGCAACAGCAAAGTTTTTGCCCATTAAGTTTGTCGTGAGTCAATGAAAGAAATCTTAAATAAGAGATTTCAGAAGGAACTGCCTCGGCTCTCCACCCTCTGTGTGAGAGACCTACTGAGGAGACTCCATCTCCTCACACACACAGTGGCCTGCGCTCCAGGTAGGGGAGAGAATGGACATTCTACTGTGCGCATGTGGGCTGTATGAGTGGAGGCATGCTTGAGTACAGGAAGTTTTCCTGCCCGTGGCAGCATCTGAACCCAGAAGAAAACAAGGCTACCCATGTGCTGTGTTGCCCGTCCATTGCCACCGTTTCAGACATACCAAAAGACTCAGAGATGGGCAATGACTACAGATGTCCATTTGGACAAAACTGCAATTTTGTAGAGAAGAATAATAAGATGGCAAAGCTCCGAAAACAGGGTAGCAAGGTAACTTATGACTCGGAGGTTTCTGTGACCTAGGGCTGGCCAACCATGTCCTGGAGAACCAAAGGCCTCTTAGGGCTTGGAGTTGCGTCCTTGGGGATGCAGGTCAGAGACAAGATGGACATTGCCTTTGGATACAAGTCCTATAAGCAGGACTTCAACTGCAGGGATGGCTGTGAGGGGAGCACTGAATAGAGATGGGGCAAGCTCCAGGTTCCTTTTAGATTTAGAGTCAAAGATGCAAAGGCTTTAGAATACGTGCTGGTGATACTGAGGCAGGATCAAGAGGGGGAGGGCCTCAACTAAGCAGGTGGTTTTATTGCTTTTAGATCTATGGCCTCGAACAGGAGTTGACACACTACAGATCCCAGTCCAAAACCTGTCCACTGTGTGTTTTGTAGATAACGTTTTATTAGAACACAGCCACACCCGTTTCTCTACATATTGTCATATGGCTGCTTTTGAGCTGGCACAGTGGGGTGGAGTCACTGCAGCAGAGACCCTAGAGCCCCACAGAGCCAAAAACATTGCTACCTGGCCCTTTCTAGGAAAAGCTCGAGAGGCTGGACAGAGTGTGATGCTTCTCAGACTATCAGTGGGGAAGGACCGGTTTTGTTTGGTTTTAATTTACAATCTGTTGCGGACAGATGGTTTTATAAACTATGATAAAAATGTTGCTCGAATGCTGTGCTGGTGTCAAACTGCTAGGGAATTTGTAAGTACTTGCTCTTAAGTTTTGTCCTTGTCATGAGCTGCAGCAAACAGTTTGCAGACTGGCACAGTCTGTGCACCACACTTTGAGGAGCTCTGCCCCTGCTTAGTTTTCTAGTCCCACCTTGTGCCATTTGTCCCAGATCCCCGGCGAGGCTGCTCCTCACCCTGCAGAGTAATGCAAGAAACTCTTCCCAACTCTGGGGCCTTTGCTGCAGATGTTTGCTCTACTGGAAATCTCGTTGCCAATCTTTTCACTTAGCTTCTCCTTTCCTTCAGAGCTTTGGTTAAATTCACTTCTCCAAAGCTTCTTGGCCACTCCACCTGAAAAACTTTCCCTCCTCTTACATCACCCTTTCTTTATAGCACTTATCACAATCAATACTTCTCTTGCTTATTTGTTTATCGTGTTAGTATGTATTTCCCTATATTGGTCAGGACTCAGTAACAGCATAATCCATTTTGGATGGTTTAAGCAGAAAGGGGTTTTGTGTTGGTTTTAGGTAGCCTATAAACTCTTGTAGAAGGAGTGGGGGAACAGGAAGAATTCCAAGAGTAATGTTTGGAACAACATGACAGAATTTACCACTATGTCTCCATTACTATCACAAATCTTGGAATTGGGGACCTGCTGCTACCACTGCTAGCTCCAGGGTCTGCTATCACCTCCTCCACCAAAATAAGAATCTCTGTTTCTTGAAACACATGAAGCGAGGGATAGATTATTGGAGCCTTTGTTACAGATGTGGAATATCTGACTCTTGTTGCAGGAACAGCAGAAGCATAGTGCTATAGTTTGGATATTGTTTAATTGTTTGCATGTCCCCCAAGGTCCATTGTAATTGTAACTGAAACCTTAGTCTGCAGGGTGGTGTTACTGGGAAGTGATGGGACCTGTGGAAGGTGCGGCCTTCTAGGAGGTTCTTAGGCTATATGGGGGCAGGTCCCAAAATGTGGAATGTGGAACCCTAGCCTATCCTCCTCCTCCTCCTCTCTCTCTTTCTCTATCATCTATCTATCTATCTATCTATCTATCTATCTATCTATCAATCTATCTATCTATCTATCTATCTATCTATCTTCTGGCCCTAGATGTGAGCTCCCACTGGAAAACCCAACACCCATACCCAAAGTGATTGGATGTAGGCATCTAGGCACCCTGCCTTTGAACCTCAAAAGCTGTGAGCTAAATAAACCTTTTCACAAATTAGTTATAGATAGATAGATAGACATATATATATGTATATACACACACATACATACATACACATACAGACATATTTATACTATATGTATATATATTTTATAATATATACATATTATAAAATTTAGCTCCTGATCATCACTCTGACTTTCAAATGCTACTGTGCAGGGTCGGGGAGTCTTCTGGGTAAAACATGTACCATGTTAGAACTCGAGCTATGAGGAAGTCAGAGAAATGCCTGACCTAAAATCTTAAAATGTTAGGGTATTTTTTTTTTTGGCTTCTATATTGGGCCGGAGTCACCAGAATCTGTCTCTATCCCATACTGGATGGTAGTCTCATGATGGTAGAGACCTTCTTTGCTGGTTCGTCACCCCACACCAGTGCTAAGATCAGTGACTGGAATGTGTATTGTATATACACAATAAATGTTGATAATATAAATGTGTGCAGGAATGAATGACATGTTCCTTGATGGTCTGAGATTTATAGGAGGGTACACATGAGGGAGATTCATGTGTATGATTCACCCTGAGAAATGGTCTTATAGACAACAGTCTCAACCTGGAAAACATGCCTTGTTTTTCAAAGTTGAAATATATTCATGGAGGTACATTTAGTTAATCTGCTCAATCAGGGACAAGGGCATTCAGATTTCTGCCTGACATGATCATTTACTGAGGGTTTATTATGAGCCCTGCACTACACAACATGCTATACATGCATTATCTGCACAAAATCCTGCACAAAAATAATGATAATGATAATAATAATGATAATAACATTATTATTTACAGAGAGGAAGTAGAGGATTTGCATGGCCAAGTAGCTTCCCCAAAGCACAGAGCAGGGCTAGATTTAATCCCATGACTTTCTGAAACCTAAAGTTTGTTGCACTTTTCACCTCTAGTTATAACGCCATATATAATTTACATTTCTGGATGTTGTCCACTCACCTAATTCTTTCCTGTTTTGTTTGAATCCTAGTGACTGGTTAATCTATTGCATTAACCTACATTGTGCCTTAGTAAGGTGCAGTCTAGTCATCTGGACTGAGATATCAGAACAGGGCTTTGGTCAGCACTGATGAATACTGCTGGGTCTGTAGATGAGGGTATAGAAGGTATAGGAGAAAACTAGATCCATGGTGATTAAGAGTATAAAAAAGTTGCTTTTAAGAAAAAACTCTAGATAATAAAATAGTCCCATTATAATTGGACAGCCCTCCACCCTCTTGTTATATGTTAGATAAAAATTTCAAGTCTATGTGCTTGAAATTCTACTTTGTATAATCTTCATTAAACAAAGTGATTTTGATAATTATAGCAAGTTGTCATTTGATAAGAACAATAAGTTGAAAATTATTCTTACATTTAAGGTTTTAAAGGACTCAAAAAGATCTGTCTGAAGGAAGATGCCCTCATAAGATTTGGGTTACCCAGGAAATATTATTTGATGTAAACGTACATGATGATATAAACCACTTAGAGGCCTGCTGCTAGTGCCTGAAAAATGCTAAGGGGAAAAAGAAATACTTCTGAAATGATGTAAGGACCTCTGAAAATATACTTCTCCATAAAATCAAGGAAGCACTGACAAAAATAGTCAAAATCAATGTTTTTGGAACTCCAGAAATTAAGCAAAGGCTTTCAACAATATGAGAAGCATTTATTCAGGAGAAAAATCAGCTGAATCTCAGTAAGAATAGTGAAATTTGTGGTATTTAATTTGTTCTTTTCCCATTCCCCTCTCCTCAGCTTGAAAATCAACAATTTTGCAATTAATGTAGCTGTAAAAATAAGAGCCTAAAAATCACTGGAAGGGGCAAGCCTTATTCCCAGAAAACTGTCATGATTTGACCAGTCAGCTTCCTGAAAACCCCACTCCCAGGTTTTGTCTTTATTTGACCTAACTTTGAACTCATTCAGTGCAAAGATGCTTTCCCCTGAGACACCTGCCACCAAGCATACCAACATACACATTGTATGTCTGAGAAAGACCAGAAAGAATATTTAAAGAAATCATCACTGAAAATGTACCATATTTGCTGAAAGTCATTAATCTACATGTCCAAGAAGCTCCCTGAACTCCACATAGGATAAACTCAAATCATAGGAATATTATTCAACCAAAATATATAAAGAATTCTGACTACTCAATCATAAAAAGATAAGCAACTCAGTTAAAAAATTGTCAAAGGATTCTGAAGAAGATATATAAATGGTCAAGAAGCATGTGAAAAATGCTCAACATCATTACTTATTAGGGAAACACAAATCAATACCAAATGAGATTTCACTTGTACCCACAAAGATGGTGATGGATAATCATATATGTGGACAAATAAATCAGAACTCTCACACATTGCTAGGGGGAACTAAAATGGTGTAAGCCATTTTTGAGATAGTTTGGCAATTCCTCAAAATGCTAAACACAATGTTCTCATACAATCTAACAATTCTACTCCTAGGTATAGACCTAGGAGAATTGTAAATATATATCCATATGAAAACGTATACTTGAATATTTATAGCAGAATTATGTGTACTTGCTAAAAAGTAAAAAGAATCCCAATTCTATCAATTGACAAATGGACAAATGAAATGTGATATATTCATATGATCCAATGAAGTATTATTCAGCTATTAAGGAGCAAGGTTAGGGACAAATTTTAAAGAAAATGAAGATCGCATGCCTCTCTATTTCAGTTCTATCAAAATGTTCAGATTCTTCCTCTTTTTTCCTGGTTTTTAGGGGAACCTACACAGGATTAACTGCCACCTTTTTGTGTGGTTTATGTCCCAGGCTCTTGTATGTCTTTTTTCTACATCCTGTTAAAATATTCTGATGACATATGAGATGGATTCCATGAGATAGTCTATCTCATAATTTAATGGTGTAGCTTTTATGGAAAGCATTTTATAATATTTGTTAGTGTGTGTGTGTGTGTGTGTGTATGTGTGTGTGTGTGTGTGTGTGTGTGTGTTATATTGGGGATTCAACCCAGGGGTGTTCTATCACTGGGCTATACCCCCAGCCCTTTTTGTTTTTATTGTGAAACAGGATCTCACGAAGTTACCATGCTCTAGCCTCAAACCTGCTGTTAGAGTATTTTTACTATTTTCTAGTATTCTTTTTCTAATCTATTCTTTTCTAATTTAATCTATTCAAAGAAAATAATATATGATATACACAAATATCTACTAGTAAAATTATTCATTACAATATCATTTTAATGATAAAATATGGAAAACCTCCATCCATCAATACGAATATAATCAAATAAATTAGGGACTAGTGAGAGCTCCTAAAAAATCAATAAGAAAAAATTACTATCTGAATAGAAAATGGTTGAAGGAAATGGAATGAAATTCAGCAAGAAGAAAAATAAGTGGCCAGGAAGAATCTGAAGATATTCAGTCTCATTAGAAATTGACAACGCAAATGGAAATAATGACATACTATTATTTTACCTACTGCTAGCAAAGATTAAACTAGCACCATCAAAAAGGAATGAAAATCAGGCATCTCATTCACTATTCACTCTTGGTAGGAATGTAATTGGAATAAATGTGGAAGGAATCAATTTGGAGAAGGGAAGAACATACTTTTGACTTAGCAATATATTTCTAAGAGTTTATCTTAAAGAAATAATTGACAAGCCTACATAGATTAATAATAGGATGTTTACAATAGTAGTACGTATGCTAGTGACAACTGATAATAATTCAAAATTCACCAGCAGGCAATTATTAAATAAATTATAGTATTATAGTATAGCCACACAATAGAATACCACGTAGTCATTATAATTTTATGTAGATCCAGTTGATTATGATAATGACTATGATACAGTAAATGGAAAATATGAGAAGCATTACTATGAACTTATGTTTGAAAAAATATCTTTACATATATGAATGTTTTAATTCATAATTTTTTACAATAATCAGTAAAATATAACATTCAAATTACCATTGTGAATCCCTACTCACCATTAACCAATGTGGATTAAAAAAATCTTTTATATCCTTAAGATGAAATAATAAACAAGCAGCCGGGCATGGTGGCGCACGCTTGTAATCCCAGTACTTTGGGAGGCGGAGACGGGAGCATCCGCGGCCAGCCTCAGCTCTCTCTCTCTCTCTCTCTTCCTCCCTCCCTCCCTCCCTCCCTCCCCTCCCTCTCTCTCTCTCTCTCTCTCTCTGTCCCTCTCTCTCTCTCTACCTAGTGAGGCCCTCTGCAACTTCGTGAGACCCGGTTTCAAAATAAAGTATAAAAAAAATAGGGCCGGGGGTGTAGCGCGGAGGTAGAATGCCCCTGGATTCAATCCCCCATACCGCAAGAAAAAAAAAAGAAATAATACACAAGCATTTAAGATAGTTTCGAAAATAGTCAATTAAATACTAATTAGAATGATTACATAGAAAAAAGCTTAGAAGGAAATGCATCAATTAATTGTGTCTATCTGTAGTAGTAATTATAGCCATAACCAAATTATTTGCAGTAAAGAGCTATTATTTTTATATTCATAAAATTAAAAAATAATTAGTATTGTGACTAATTTCTTCATACTCCATTAGGTGCCTTAGATTCCTAGATCAAAAAGCTATAGTAATACCTACTAATATGAGTTTTTAAAAAGTTTAAATTGTGCAAGCCAATTTAAAAATATGTGCCATAAGTCAGGTGTGGTGGCGCACACCTGTAATCCCAGTACTTGGGAGGCTGAGACAGGAGGATCACAGGTTCAAGGGCAGCCTCAGCAATATAGCAAGACTCTCAACAACCTAGTGAGAACCTGTTTCAAGAAAATAAAAAGCAGGCCGGGCATGGTAGCGCAAGCTTGTAATCCCAGTACTTTGGGAGGCAGAGACTGGAGGATCCCGGTTCGCGGCCAGCCTCAGCTACTTAGTGAGGCCCTCCACAACCTTGTGAGACCTGGTTTCAAACAAAGAATAAAAAATAGGGCCGGGGGTGTAGCGCAGAGGTAGACCACCCCTGGGTTCAATCCCCAGTACCACAAAAAAAAAAAAATTAAAAAAAAAGGAAAGAAAAAGTTAAAAAGAGTTTGAATTTTTTTGTGGGTATAGCTGGGAGGTAGAATGCCCCTGGATTAAAGCTCCAGTACCACGAATATATATGTTGATATATGGATTGACGTATTATTGGCATATGGAAACTCATGTCATAGTGGGTATTATAGACACTATGGTAGATGGTTTTAGTTGGTTGGGTTTCTTGTAGAGTTAAAGAGAAAGGTCATGTGTGCCCTTAAAACACTCTGTACACTTGATACAGACTTGGACAAATGGTGAGAGCAATTATGCATTACATATGCATTATTATAGTATTTGTTTTTTCAGAGACAGAATGGGAAAAATAAAATTTTCACCAACCCTACCATGTAACCTAGTAATTTAGTTTAAAAAAGATCTTAAATTGATTTAGTCTTGTGAACTGTTTAAAGTATTTTATTATAATATCTTCTTTATGTTTTAGAACAATCCTGAAAGACAGGCAAGACAAATATTTACTTAGAGATAAGGAAAGAGCTTCACACAGGTTAAGTACATTGGTCAAGATCCCAAACTAGAAAATTGAGGAGTTAAGGTCTGAACCCCCATTTTTCCGACAATCCAAGTTAGCTCTGGTTATTAAGGGGACTTGACTCTTAGTTTGCTGACTCTACATCAAGTTGTCATAAATACTATGTCATTCTATTCTTCTCCCAGGGTCTAAGGATGTTTATAAGGTAGACCTGGGATTGAATCCTGATCTATCTCTAACAAGGCATCCTTGGGCGTAAGAAAGAAGGATTTAGCTAAAGGAATGTCTATGATAGTATATAGCCAGGGGAAGGGGTTTGAGGATGACACGTAGGTGAACAGTACCTGCGACTCTAATACAGCTACAAAATCCATACAGGTGATATGAATAATGGAAGCCTGCCAAGAACGAGAAAAATACAACCAGCAGCTGCATAATAATAAATGGAATGAACAGCCACTGATGCCGTGGTCAGATGGCAGGAATTCATAAGGATGTGGATGAACTGCAGAGCACGTCCTGCTAAATGTCCGAAGGATGTCATCATTACACAGTACCAACCATTGTTGCTGAAAAGACATTTTCTCTGTGTTTTATTTATTTTTCTCAATGATTCCAAAGAAGCTAGGTATTTGATTTTTAGGTAAAAGCTCCACATTTTAAAAGCTAGCATTAACGGAAAAAGAAAACATTTTGCAGGCAGAACAAAATCTTTCTGAAGGCCAACAAAGCCTCTTCAAGTGCGTGGGGTGTGATTTCTGGGGCATATTTGGTCTAAGGGCCTACTAGGCTCTTAAGTGATCAAATTCAATTTCTGCTTTTTTGAAGTCTTAATTACACCATGGGGATCCTTGGCATTTATCCTTGCCACTTAGGGAAACATCCTGCTTTAATCTTCTTCACACCCACCTGCCCCCTCACCCCCAATCCTGGTCCTCTCTCACACTGGCTTTAAGAGGCTGTGCCCAATAAGATATTCCCACGTGCACCCAGAACAGACTGCCTAAACACAGTTCACAGTGAGCGTGGGGAATGGCCCCCAGGGCTCAGGAAAGATGTACTTTAATTAAGTTACATTTCTGACTTTAATTATTGTCTAGACTAGAATTTTTTTTGCAAGCCTATAAATGTATGGGTAGTGGCTTGGTGATACAAATCACTCAGCTTTTCTTCGCCTAGAAGGAATGCAACCTGAAGGTACCAAGGAAAGTTCAAAAGGCAAGTGAACAGAGGTACAAATCTCTCTGTTTAAATGAGCAGAACACATTAACATTTGACTACTGCATTGAACTGAAATTGACAAAGCCAGATCTCCTCTAATCCCACAGGGCAGATCACAACAAAGGAAAAATGTGTAGAAATCTCACCCACATACCCAATATTGCATTCAGTGAAAGTGGTGATATATCCTCAGGGGCATCCTGCTTTTGTAGATAATTTTAATAAATCATCTCTGGGTGGACGTATATCATCAAAGTACCTAATTTTTTTCTGTTTGGAGAGTGTTTGTGATGACAATATTTATAGAAAATTTGGAAAATAACACAAGGTATATGGAAGAAGACTAAAACTATTACATATAATTCTGTCACTCAGAAACATTCACTGTTATGATCCTTGCATGGACTCTTCTGGTCTTTTCTCTATGCTTTCGTAAAAAAGAGAAATGAGCAATGACAACACACATGAAGCCAACAAACTCTTGGCTTTATATGAAACATTTTAATATAGGCAATTTGATTTTTGTGGTAAATTAAATTTTATATGATGAGCAATAGAAAAAAAAGTACAGACAGGTGAGGCCACATGAAAGTCAAAGTCCAGTTGATAGGAAGGGAGGAGAATGAGAACATCCCCCGCAACATTTTAAGTCGTTTTGGCTGAGGAGATAAAGGCCAAGGACGATAGAACGATTTGGGCCACGGGAATACAGTGATGACAGGTGAGGATGCAGGTGAGACACATGGACACAGCTTACAGCTTCTGTGCAAAATGTGAAATATTCTTAGAAAATAATGTTCAGTCTGACTGCATGGGGTAGAAGGGATTCTGTGCCAATCTAGCCTGAGGTGCCTTCCATTTTGTACTCTGACTCTTGTACTTTCTGTCAAAATTAGTTAGTCAATCAACCAATCAAATAATCATCAATAAAATGAGTGATCAATGTTTTGGGCACTTACTACATGAAAAGCCTTATATATGTATATTTGCAAAATATATACACACACACACATATATGTGCAGTGGTTAGATGTACATCTTTAATATAATGTGCATTACATCTGTGTTCTTATTTAAATTCTTCATAATTTTATTGAAATATCATTAACATACCATTTAAATTATGTGATTCAGTAGTTTTTAGTATATTCACAGAATGGTGCAATCATCACTATTATAAAATGTGATAACATTTTCATTACCTCAAAAAAGAACCTTGTACCCACTAATGGTTATTTTCACCCTCCCCAGAGACTAACATAGACTTTTCTGAGTTTTTTTGCCCCTTTTTGCTATGCCTTCAATATATTCAGACCTATAGATATATGATTTGTTAAGATACTCTCTCTTTCTATAGCTTATCTTTTTACTTTCTTAATGGTATCTTTTGAAATGCAAAGTTTTTAATTTTGACGAAGTCCTATTTTTTGTTGCTTGTGCTCTTGTTATCATCTCTAAAAATTCTTTGCTTAATCCAAAGTCCCATGTTTTCTCTAAGAGTCCTTTAATTTCAGGTCTCACATTTTCATTTGTGATCCATTTTGAGATAATTTTTGTATTTGGTAGAAAGTAGGGAGGGGCTCAGCTTCATTCTTTTGCATGTGGCTATCTAGTTGTTATAATCTCCCTGTGTTCAGGAACCCTATTTTATATACCTCTACTCTGTAGTTCTCATTGCAGCCTAAATACAGGCTTATGGGATGTATTTTCAAATTGTGGGTGATTGCCTGGGATATTGCAGGGACCATGGTCAGTTCTTCATTTCCCACATGTGGGTTCTCTACAGCCAATTTATAATCTTAAATAAGTTTTTCCTTCCCTTCATTGGGGGTGCCCCAGAAATTTTTACTCCCTTTAAAATTACCCTAATTCAAATGAGGGAGTGCAGGCATTGGACATGGACAGACTCTGTTAGGGGAGTGCTGTGAGCCCACTCACATCTTTAGCCTTGCTCTGCCACTTCTATTCATATTGCCTTCATTTGGAACTTTCTGTTTAAGGTAGTTTTGTTAAGGCTTTTTTTAACCATCAAAATCCTGTGGAGTTTTGGGTTCTTTCCTTTGTTTATAATCAGGGGCCAGAACTGGTTGTCTTTTTCTGCTTCACTAACCCTCAGGGGGCTAAATGGAATCCCCCAAATGGCTGAGCTCTGACTCAGAGCTTGGAGAACCTTCTCCGTCAGCCTGTCCTAGCCCCCCTCCACCACTTTCCATAGTTTACAAAGCCCTTGGGTTGCTGCTCAAAATAAAGGAATCTTTTGCTGCGTTGCACAGTAACATTGGGTTTTTATTTTAACCATATGCCTTCAGAGTAAGGGCTGCTAAACACCACGAAAAGCATTAATTTGTTGTTGTTTCATGTCCTGCTAAATTTTTCTTGTCCATGGAACTGCTAGCTGTAATGTCTCTTGAGATTTCTGAGAAAGATGTCAACCATTTGTTTTGGGAAATTACATATAGTTTTTCTAAGGGAACAGGAGGACAGAAGGCTAGAAAAGGAAAGAAAATGAAAACCATAGTCAGTCCTTATTTCATTAAAAATTTACAAAAGCTGCACACTAAAAAGGAATTTTCAGGTCAGGCAATAACCATGATATCTGATTGAGTGAAAATTATTAAATAAGTTTTCTTTTGATGGTTTGGACTATCAACATGGCCTGTTAGTGATTGGCGGTCCTGTTCCTCCCTAACACACTGGTACAACCTCTGACCAGCAGCCTTGTTCATGGTTACTGTATGCCATGGGGTGTGGGGGAGACAGCCAGGGCACACAGTGAGGTGTGTTGTGTTGACGGCAAACAAAGTTGTTTTGTGATGATGGTGGTGGAGATGGGAGAATTAAGTGGGGATAAACATCTCCTTTTTATTAGGACTTGAATCCAAAGAGAAATAAAAGACATCTCCAATTGTGAAGCTACAAGTAAAATCCTTTTTGTTTTTAGAGCCTAGGCTGATGGAAAGAATCCTATACTTGTTACATTCATTTTAATTTGCACTTGAACTGTTGGTTAATAATAATAATTCTTTACTCCATGAGACAAGGGCCTTTTAGATGCCATCTCTGCCTGGGAAGAGATGGATCTCTGAAGCAGGGCAGTGTGTGGAGGGAGAGGGGGACAAGTTGATCTTTATTATTTCTCCATTATATCTTAGGCCTCTTTCCTCTCCTCTGTTCTAGAGGCTGCTCTCTAGATCTGGCACACAAAGGAACTGTTCCTTGTCCCAATTTTCAGACCTTCCCCATGGAATTGATAACAGGATTCCATTAATACTTACTGAGTACTTGCTGTGTACTAGACTACTCTAACAGCAAACTATAATAATAGCATTTTTTTTTGCAGATAAGGTCACTGAAGGTCAGAAAGGTTGAATTACTTGTCCTAGGTTAAATAGCCTGGTAATAGAGTAGGATTTGAACTCAGGCCTGTTTGACTGTAGAACTTATGGCAACATTTCCTTGACTTTTTGTTTGTTTGTTTTTGGTACTAGGGATTGAACCTAGAAGCATTATACCTCTGAGCTATATCCCCAGCCCTTTTTATTTATTTTTTTTTATTTTGAAACAGGGTCTTGCTAAATTGCTGAGGTTAACCTCGAACCTGCATTCCTCCTGTCTCAGCCTTTCAAGTACTGGGATTTATAGGCGTGTACCATCGTGCCTGGCTTCTTGACTAACTTTTAATGTGTGCTCTTGTTCTTCTGCTTTTATGATATATATCTGAACAAGGAGAGAAAGATACATGAAAACTTTTTTTTTTTTTTTTTTTTTTTTTTTTGCGGTACCGGGGATTGAACCCAGGGGCGTTCTACCTCCGCGCTATGCCCCCGGCCCTATTTTTTATACTTTATTTTGAAACCGGGTCTCACAAAGTTGCGGAGGGCCTCACTAAGTAGAGAGAGAGAGAGAGACAGGGAGAGAGAGAGATAGAGAGAGCTGAGACTGGCCGCAAACCCGGATCCTCCGGTCTCTGCCTCCCAAAGTACTGGGATTACAAGCGTGCGCCACCACGCCCGGCTTACATGAAAACTTTTGAAAATTCAGGGGAATAAATACTTAACATCAAATCCAACAGAGTGGAGAAAAGCTAGAAATCAGAGGGCCCCTTGGTGCAATGGTGTGGACATGGTTTAAGTGTGTCCTCCAAGAGACCCTGTGTTGGAAGAGTGGTAACTAGTGTGGCGATGTTAAGAGGTAATGGAATCTTTAAGAGGTAGGGCCTGGAGGGGGAGTTTGCAAGACTGGCCCCTTCGTGAGCTCTGGCTTCCTTAGCACCATGTAACTTCTCCCTCTTTCATGTCTCCCCACCGCGTTGCCATCCGTCATAAGGTGATGCAGCCAGGGCCTTCAAAAGAGCTGGTGCCATATGATTTTAATGTTCAGCCTCCAAAACTGTGAGCTAAATAAACCTTTCCTTATAAAGTACCCAGCTACATATATTTCATTATAGTAACATAAAATGGACTTATATACCTGGGAATACTATAATCTCAGAGCCCAGATTAATACTAGTGGCTACTAAACTCTGTGCACTACGGTCCCATCCCATCTGGTATTAAATGCACAGGCAAAGTCTCTCCAAGATCTTTTGGCTCCGTGTACCTATCAGACCACCATCTGCTAAACTGCCCATTAGAACTGGGCTGTAAATGGAATTTCTGCTGTCAACATCTATTGCTACTAAGTTTCAGCAGCTGCTCCTAATTTTGTTAGCTGCAATGCTCCCTGTTAAAACCACTGTTTGCCTTATTCATTACCTTAAAGATGATCTTTAAGGCCCCTGTTTATCCCATTTGGGATCAGATTTCTCTCTGGTTTCAAAAGGGGGACAAGGTTAAGTTTCATACCTAAAAGTCTGGGCTGGTGTCATGGTTTGTACAAGGAATGTCTCCCAGAAATGCTCATGTGTTGGCAATGCAGAACTGTTGAGAGGCGAAATAATTGAATCGGGCCTCTAATGCCATCAGTGGTTATATCCACCAGTGTATTAATAATTTGAACGAATTTACTGTGCAGTAACTATAGGCAGGTTGGGTATGGCTAGAGAAGGTAGGTTGCTGGGGGCCTGACCGTGAAAACTATATATTTCCCTGGTTGGTCTGTCTGTCTGTCTGTCTGTCTGTGTGTATCTCTCTCTCACTTCCTGGCTGCCATGAGTTGAGCAGCTGTCCTATGTCACATCCTGCCACCATGATGCTTCTGTCTTGGAGCCGACCAACCATGGGCTGAACCTCTGAAACCGTGAGCCCATACCTTTCCTCCTCTAACCTGTTCTTGTTAAGTAATTTGGCCATAGTGATGGGAAAGCTGACCAATAATAGTGAGACACCCCACGAAAGCCAGCCCCTGAATCCATTGCGGATCTGTCCTGGATCACAGTGGGTCTCTAAGTTAAAGATCATATCAGAAAAGAGAACCAAAACCAGAAATTAATTCTCAATACATTGATTTAATTTATCTTATATTGATTTAATTGATTTATCTTATATTGATTTAATTTATCTTTAGAAAAATGTTTACCAATTGTTTACCTTGATTGGCTACACAAGCACATTAAGGCTAGGTGTTTGTTGCCGGGCATGGTGGCTCTCGCCTGTAATCCCAGTACTTGGGAGGCTGAGACAGGAGTGTCTCAGGTTTGAGACCATCCTCAGCAATTTAGTGAGACTCTCAGAAACCTAGTGAGTCCCTGTTTCAAAATAAAAAATAAAAGGGGTGTTGGTTTAGTTCAGAGGTAGAATGTCTCTGGGTTTAAACTCTCTACTGAAAGCCAGGCGTGGTGGCGCACGCTTGTAATCCCAGTACTTTGGGAGGCGGAGACCGGAGGATCCGGGTTCGCGGCCAACCTCAGCTCTCTTGCTCTCTCTCTCTCTCCCTGTCTCTCTCTCTGTCTCTCTGTCTCTCTCCCTGTCTCTCTCTCTCTCTCTCTCTCTCTCTCTACTTAGTGAGGCCCTCCGCAACTTCGTGAGACCCGGTTTCAAAATAAAGTATAAAAAATAGGGCCCGGGGCGTAGTGCGGAGGTAGAACGCCCCTGCGTTCAACCCCCAGTACCGCAAAAAAAAAAAAAATTAAAAAAAAATAAACTCTCTACTGAAAAAAGAAAGACTAGATGTTTGTATGCAAACTTAGCAGATGAGGAAAAGCAAATAATTTCACAGTGGCATGGAATAACCTGGAAGATATTGAGGAAGGTGCTGCATTTGGGAGAATATTTCTCCATAAGATTGTCACAATCTCAAAAGTTGTGGAAGTAAATAATTTCCTCAGTAGAAATGCAGGAGTTGACTCCAAAGAAAGAGCTGAATGGTTGAACAAATGATGGTCTATGTCTGCCTACAGTTAAAGTTCTCAGACCAAGGCAGCTTTGATGGAATTGGACTGGTTAACCAAGTTGAACTGCCAAGCCTCAGGCGTCTGCTATGTGACACATGAGTCTGCTCCAACCACAGTTGAAGGTTATGGCACCTCCAGGGCATCACAAACAGCTTCAATAGGAAACTCTACAGCAATAAAGAAGACGGGACATATGGCAGGTGGTTTCATCACTAATTTCACTTATTAAATGACTCCTCAAACCATTGAGCATCACTGAGGCACACAATCACTCATTCCCAAACTATTAAGTACCAATCATGCACTAGGTACTGGGATATGAAACAGCCACTGCCCCCCAAAAACTTACAGTCTTGTGAGCATTAGGAAAGGATAAGACATGAGATGCCTGGGCCCAGACTCTACAGACAGGCTGCTGTGGAGCAAGAGCCAAACGATGGATGGAGCCTTTAGTTGCCTGAGCAGGAAATCATTGCCCCTAAGCCAGGACTGGGAAAGGGTTGGGAATAGATGCTGCCATCTATTTAAATCATCTTGCTATTCCTGAGTCTAGAGATTTGGAGATTTTATTAAACTCAAATATTATGTAGCAAAAATAGTGCCAGACTCAGAGACCAGAAAGCTCGAGGGCTAGTCACCACCAATACATCTCTCCCCGCTGCCAACAATTCTCAGAAGAAATTCTCAGAAAAACACTCTGGGTCTTAGTTGTGTGATCAGTAAAATGATAATAATAATAATACAGACGGTCCTTGACTTACGGTGACTCAACTTATAATTTTTTCACAGTATAATGGTGAGACAGGGACATGCGCTGAGTAGAAAACGCACTTTGCATTTTGAATGTGTATCTTTTCCTGGGCCAGCAACATGTAGTATAATACTCTCTGGTGATGCTGGGCAGTGGCACAGAGCCACCGCTCCCAGTCAGCCATGCGATCACAATTGGAAACAAAACAGACCACAGTGCACTGTGTTGCTAAGCCGTGGCGTTTGCTAGGTTAGGTGTATTCACAACAATTTTGGCTGAGAATATTTTCAATCTATGATGGGTTTATTGGAATGCAACTTCAGCGTCATTTGAGGAGCATCCTGTTGTCCTTCCCTGAAGGTGGAAGGCTGCAATACCTGAACTCTGGAATTTTCTTTCAGCTCTGAAGTCTGTGATCTTATTATTTCTGTTTTCTTCTGTAGATAAAGGCAACACAGCATACATTTCTGGAGAAGTGTGTTTGTGGGACTAAAGGCAGTCTCTGCTCCTGGACATTTGGTCAACAGCTAACTGCTCCTTAGAGCCTGGGCCTAGATGTTGCTGAATTCACTTGAGCCAGGCCTTTAAAATGTGTTGTGTCTTTAAGATAATTTGCAGAAATTTCTACACATCACTTAAGCATATGAATTTTTGATGAATAAATGACGACTTTATGCTTTTATTGTTGTATTATAATATTATAATTGTACATCATAGTGAGATTTAAAGTGATAGACTTATACATGCACACATCACGTGGTGTATTTCCCACTGTATCTCAGCCTGCTTCTCCCTCATCCCTCCCAGAACCTGTGAGTGAGACTGGTAGTGATACCTTCATGTATGGACAAAACATTATTTGAAATTTTCCTTTCTTCAAAGCTTGTTTTTCTCCTCTCCACCTCCATTCTCCAATCTCCTTCCACTATTCTGGTCTCTTTACTCGTTTAACTGAACCCTCTTTTGTTTCTTATTTTCTCTCTAGCATCTACATATGAGAGAAAATATATGACCCCTTGACTTTCTGAGGCTGGCTGATCTCACTTAGCCTAATATTCTCTAGTTCCATCCATTTTCCCACAAATGACAAAATTTTGTTCTTTATGGATGAGTAAAATTCCATTGTGTGTATCACAGTTTGGCTATTGCGAATTGTGCTGCTGTAAACATGGTACACATGGATCACTACAGTACTCTAATTCTTTTGGGAAGATACCAAGGAATGGTATGGCTGGGTCATATGGTGGTTCCATTCCTAGTCTTTTGAGGAATCTCCATACTGATATTCATAGTAGTTGTACTAATTTACAATCCCACCAGTAATGCGTAACAATTCCCATTTTCCTACATCCTCGCCAGCATTTATTATTGTTTATGTTCTTGATGATTGTAATTCTAACTAGAGTTAGATGGAATCTCAGTGTAGTTTTAATTTGAATTTCCTTGATGACTAATGATGTTGATTTGTGTGTGTGTGTGTATTTGTTGGCCTTTTGTATTTCTTCTTTTGAGAAGTATCTGTTCAGTTAAGTGCCCATTTTTTTAATTGGCGTGGATTTTTTTCGTGTTTTTTTAGTTCTTTATATATTTCAGATATTAGGCCTCTATCAGAGGCATAGCTGGCAAAGATTTTCTCCCATTCTGTAGACTTTCTCTTCAGACTCTTGATTATTTCCTTTGCTGTGCAGAAACTTTTAAATTTTATGTCATCCCACTTATTATCAGTTTTATTTCCTGAGCTTTAGGGGTCTTATTGAGGAAGTCTCTACCAGTGCCTATATGTTGAAGAGTTGGTGCTATGTTTTCTTTTAATAATTATAAAGTTTTCAATCTAATTTCTAGTTCATTGATCCATCTTGAGTTGACTCATGTGCATGGGAAAAGAGAGGGTCTATTCTACATATTCAGTGTTCCCACCACCATTTGTTGAAAAGGCTGTCTTTTCTCCAGCATATGCTTTGAGCACCTTTATCAAAACTCAACTGGCTATAAGTATGAAGATTTGTTTCTGTGTTTTCTATTCCATTCCATTGGTCTATGTCTGTTTTTGTGCCACTACCATGCTGTTTTTGTTAATACAGCTCTACAGTATAATTTGAAATTAGGTAATTTGATGCCTCCAGCACAGTTCTTATTGCTAAGAATTGTTTTGGCTATTCTGGGTCTTTTGTTCTTCTGTATGAATATTAGGATTCTTTTTTTCTAGTTCTGTGAAGAATGACATTGGTAATAAATGGTAATTTTTTTTAACAGGGTCATCTTCAAAGACCATTTGAAACGGACTTGGTAAAATGAGATACTCATGTTTATTTTTCAAAAATTCTCTGGTTTAGTTTATAAAAGTGATGGTGGATTAACAAGCATTTATTGAGTGTTTGGAGAAGGAAACTGGGTTTCACTGTATGGAAGGAAAGGACTAGAAACATTCTTTTTATTTTTTAAAACCTAACCATTTATTTGAAATGAAGCATGCATCTGAGAACAATTATGGAGCTGTTTGGCATTATGTTCTTTAATATGCCTTGAATTGAAGGCACACGTTCCAATTGTTGGCAGAGTAAAGGAGAGAACAAAAAAGGAAAGATTAAGTGGAGTTGTGAGTCTTGAAAGAGCTGATACAGTGTTTTCCCAAGGCAGTCCCTAATATTCAAATTCATTTAGAAACCTTGAAAAGGGCTGTGGCTAGATCATGACGACAGGCGGTGGACTAATCCCTAACGTTGGAAGCATTTGGGCACATGAAAACAAGAGAGGAAGAGAGGGGAACTGAGGAAATGTATCCTGGCAAAGAAACATGGGAAGCAGGCTCATGAAACTCATCGTCACTTATATCCACCCATGTCATTTCCCTCTCATTGCTTAGGAGACTGGGATTCTAAGAGGCAAGGTAAAATTTCTCCCCGGGTTAGACTTGTCCCTAGGTCTACCTGGATAAAATAATCCTAGTGAGAGTTCTGACAAATGACAAAGGGAACTGTGTGCAGGTCATCAGTTCATCTCCATGCAGTCAACCAAACTCAATGATAAAATAATAACTGGCGGAGATCTCTATCCACTCCAACCGTACTGGAAACAGAGAGATTTAGACAGGCAATGGATTCCAAGCTCGGGAGACAACCTGTCTGTGTTTCTTATTCCCTCAGTAGTTTTTATAAAGTTCTTTGGCCAGAGGGAAACTGCAGAGCAGCTCGCAAACTATATAATGTGTAATGGTGTTGGCAATATTCTGAAAGTAGCTACCAAGAATGTGTACTACAGGGAGGAATGAAGAACCAATTTCTGCAATTTCTGGCTGGAACATATACTGAATAGAAAAGCTAGCTTTTTTGGGGGGGGGTGATTCTATTTGGGACTGACAATTTTTATTTTTTTAATTTTTAAAATACTTTTATTGGTGCATTGTAATCTTATATAGTTCAAAGTGATAGGGACATGCATGTGCATAGATTAATTTTCCATCAATAAGTTGCTGCTTTCCTTTCAATTATCGCTGGGCCCCATCTTATTTGTAAACCATTCTGCAGTGTATGTACGTGACTATGTTGGGACACAGTTGGGATTTATATTTATAACTATGTGTTTTCCTTTCTTAAAGAGTCAATAGCTGTTTGAACACTCTACACCTGCCTCATGACTTTGTTATATTTAATATGTAAGTAATATATAGTTTCTCTACTCCATTTTGAGGACATTGTTTCTCCTAATTAGGAGTCACATGAGTGAATTGCAGTCCTCGTATTTTACTATGTAAATACAAGAACTAAATTTTAAGTGCTTATCAGGTGCCTTTCCCAGCTTTTGTAAAAAATGAGTCACTAAGCCTTCCCAAGCAGTTTGCAAACTTGCCAGATCAAGAGATTTTCTTCTTCAGGCCATTCTCTCCCACTCAGATTTCTTGTTCTCCTGATTTCTGAAGATGTCTCTAGCAGAAGTTCTTGCCCGTGGGCCATGAACTCCTATGAGTGGGAGGGAGATGCAGAATTATTTGGAAGGGTGTGTAAATTCCTATGAACCCCAAGCATTAAAAGGATAATATGCTGCAGCTAGATGTGCACTCTATCTCCCAAAAGTACATCGGAGTGTATATAATGTATATGTAATATACATCTATACACATATATTTCTAATTATCTTTGTAAATGTTATTAACTTTATAGTAGGTTTTAATCACAATCTATTTCCTGAATCAGCAAATGGCAAAAGACCAAAATTATCCCGTGGAAGGTTGTGAAAGTTTTAATATAATAGGCTTCATAACCAGAAAAGTTTGCCTTTGTGTTTGACCTCAATTAAAAAGTGTTTAAAGTACTTATGCCATTCATCACCTGGGGCATAAATTTACAGTATTTGATCAACATATTTTCCCTTACCTTTCAAAACAAATAAAAACCTGAAAAGGTTAGATTTCTGCAATATTTACATATCACTTTTTTATTTTTATCTCATTTTATCTAGTAGAAATATTTTGTTCATGCAATCTTGTATTGTCCCTGATGCAAAGAAAAATTATATTCTTACCTTATTTACTGTGTTTGGCTACTGGTTTTAGATAAAATTTATCATATTATGGAAGCATTCTTCTATTTCTGATTCACTTTAAATTAGTCAAAATCAGGAGTACGCGTTGAATTTCACAAATATCTTTTTTGTATCTATGTAGACATATATGAACTTATTTATATGACCTAATGTTATAATAGATTTAATGAGAGCAAAGAATTCTTGTTTTTGATTTTCTTCCCTTTTTAAATTGCAACACTCAATTTGTTACTCTTTCATTTAAAAATTCATGTGAGTTTTATTGTGATTTTTCTTTTTATTAGTTGCTACTTCATCAAGTTTTGCTATTAGGTTTGTGACAGTTTCACAAAATAAATATGAAAGGTTTTCATCTTTCTTTTATTTGGAAACTGCTAATATATATGAGGCAAGAAAGCACAGTGGTTGAACTCATGGATTTGGGGACTCATACAGACCTCAGTTCAAATCCTGCTTGTTTGCATGCCTGGACAAGTTATTTAACTTCTCTGAGCATCAGTTTCTATTTTATTTCATTATCCTTTCTTGTGGTAAGAACACTTTGCATGAGATTTACCCTTTAACAACTATTTAAGTGTAAAATATATTGTTGTTAACTATAGGTACAATGTTATACAGATCTCTAGAAATTATTCATCTTTTTAACTAAAATTTTATGCCCATTGAGTAGTAAACCCCCTCCCCCACCCCCAGCTCCAGGAAACCCTCATCTCAAAACCACAATTTCATTCCTGGATTCTATGACTTTGACTATTTTCGATACCTCATATAAGTTGAATCATGAAGCATTTGTCTTTCTGTGGCTGGTGTGTTTCACTTAGCAAAATTTTCCCCAAGTGTACCCATGTGGTCTTATATTTCAGGATTTCCTTCTTTTTGAAGCTGAATAGTATTCCATTGTATGTATATACTGTGTTTTTCATTATCGATTGATCTATTCTTACACATTTAGGTTTTTCCATTTCTTGCCTCTTGTGAATAGTGCTGCAATGAACAAAAGAGTGGTAATATCTCTTTGAGATTCTGATTTCAATTCTTTTGGATAAATATTCAGAAGTGGAATGGCCAGGTCATATGATAGTTCTAATTTTTTTTGGGGGGGGGAAACTCCATACTATTTTCCATAATGGATATATTAATTAACATTCTCATCAACAGTGTGCAAGGGTTCTGATTTCTCCATAGCCTTGCCAACAGTTGCTATCTTTTGTTGTTTTGATAGTAGTTATTCTGAAAGGTATGAATTGATATATCATTGTATTTTTAATACTTCTGTTGGTGCATTAGAGTCTCACATCATAATGTAGTTCATAGTGATAGTGACACACACACACAGCAGTTGGTGAGCTTTCCCCCAGCTCCTTCCCTACTCCCCCTCCCCATACATAATATTGAGATTGGCCTTGATATTCCCACATATGTACATAATGTCAATGGCCATGTTTCCTTCATTAATTCTCTGCCCCCCAACCTCCCCTAGACTACATCCTTTCCTCCACTGGGGTTTCTCCTCCATTATCTATAGTCCCTCTTGTATCCCAATTATTCTGTAGCTTCCACATATGAAAGAAAACATATGGCCCTTCCTTTCTGTGACTGGCTACTCTCACTTAACATGATGTTCTTCAGGCACACCCATGATTGTGTGTTTTTTTTTTTTTTTGCGGTACCGGGGATTGAACCCAGGGGCGTTCTACCTCTGAGCTACACCCCCGGCCCTATTTTTTTTTTACTTTATTTTGAAACCGGGTCTCACAACGTTGCAGAGGGCCTTACTAAGTAGCTGAGGCTGGCCGGGAACCCTGATCCTCCGGTCTCCGCCTCCCAAGTACTGGGATTACAAGTGTGCGCCACCACGCCCGGCCTTTTGTGGTTTTGATACACATTTCCAGATGATTAGTGACATTAGGTGGTTTTTTTTTTTTGTGGTACTGGGGATTGAACGCAGGGGCGTTCTACCTCCGCGATACGCCCCTAGCCCTATTTTTTATACTTTATTTTTGAAACCGGGTCTCACAAAGTTGCAGAGGGTCTCACTAAGGAGAGAGAGAGAGAAAGGGACAGGGAGAGAGAGAGCTGAGGCTAGCCAGGAACCCGGATCCTCCGGTCTCCGCCTCCCAAAGTACTGGGATTACAAGCGTGCGCCACCATGCCCAGCTCGACATTAGGTGTTTTTCATACACTTACCAGCAGTTCGTATATCTTTGGAGAAATATCTATCCAAGTTTCAGGCCATTTTTAATCAGGTTGTTAGTGTTTTACTGTTGAGTAGTTACTTATATGTTTTGGATATTAACCTCTTTTCAGATATATAATTAGCAAATATTTTCTCCCATTCCACAGGTTGTATGTTCACACTGTTTATTGTTTCTTTTTCTGTGCATAAGCTTTTTAGTTTGATGTTATCTCACTTGTTTATTTTTATTTTTATTATCACCACCTGTGCTTTTTAAAAAATCATATCCATGAAATCATTGCCAAGGCTAAGATCATAAAACTTTCCCTGTTTTCTTCTAGGAGTTTTGTTCTTTCAAATCTTATGGTTAAGTTTTCAATGCATTTTAAGCTGATTTTTGTGGACAGCATAAAATAAGGGTCGGATTTCATTCTTTTCCATGTGGATATCCAGTTTTCTCAACTCCACTTGTTGAAGAGATTGGTTTTTTTCCCATTGTATATCGTTGGTATCTTTATCAGAGATCAGTTGATGATATATGCATAGATTTATCTCTGGCGATTCTTTTTCTAGCTTTTTATGTTCATCTTTATGCCAGCACCATACTATTTTGGTTATTGTAGTTTTATAATTTACTTTGAAATCAGGAAGCCTGATTTCTCCAATTTTATTTTTCTTTCTCATGTTGAGTTTACTCCTTTGTGATATTTCATTATTCTATGTGAATTTGAGAGTTATGTTTTCTATTTCTATAAAAAATTTCATTAGAGCTGGGTGTGGTGGCTCACGCTTGTAATCCCAGTACTTTGGGAGGCGGAGACCGGAGGATTTGGGTTCGAGGCCAGCCTCAGCTCAAGCACGCGTGCGCATGCGCTCTCTCTCTCTCTCTCTCTCTCTCTCCCTGTCTCTCTCTCTCTCTCTCTCTCTCTACTTAGTGAGGCCCTCCACAACTTCATGAGACCTGGTCTCAAAATAAAGTATAAAAAATAGGGCCGGGGGCGTAGTGCGGAGGTAGAGCGCCCCTGCATTCAATCCCCGGTACTGCAAAAAAAAATTTTTTTTTCATTAGAATTGTGATAGATATTGCATTGAATCTGTAGATTGCTATGGTTAATATGGACATTTTAACAATATTGTCTTCCAATCCCTGAACATGAGATGGCTTTCCACTTGTTTACACCTTGTTTAATTTCCTTTATCAGTGTTTTATAGTTTTCAGTATACTGTTCTTTCACCTCCTTAGGTGTATCCCTATGTATTTCATTTTTTCTCACTAAGTAGAGAGAGAGAGAGAGAGAGAGAGGGAGAGAGAGAGAGAAAGAGAGAGAGAGAGCTGAGGCTGGCCGCGAACCCGGATCCTTCGGTCTCTACCTCCCAAAGTACTGGGATTACAAGCGTGCGCCACCACGCCCGGCTTGTATTTCATTATTTTAAGTACTATTATAAATAAGATTATTTTCCCAATTTCCTTTCTACATGGTTTATTGTTAGTGAATAGAAATAAAACTGATTTTTTTTTTTTTGGCAGTGCTGGGGATTGAACTCAAGGCCTTCCTTGTGCCAGGCAAGCACTGTTCCACCAAGCTAAACTCCCACCCATGAGATTGATTTTTATGCATTGATTTTGTATCCTGTAACTTTCTTAATTTTATTTATTAGTTCTAACTTATTTTGGTAGATGTGTGGACTCTCTAGGCTCTCCTATATATGATCATGTAATCATGCAAAAAAGGGACAATTTTATTTCTTCCTTTCCAATTTGAATCTGGCTCAAATGCTGTAGTTGGAACTGTCAAAACTATATATAAATAGTGAGAAGGGACAATCTTACCTTGTTCCTGATCTTACAGGGAAATTTTTTAGTTTTTAGCATTGTGTATGATATGATATTGTGTTGAGATGATTTCCTTCTATTCCTAGTTTGTTAAGAGTTTTTATCATAAAGGGTTATTGAATTTTGTCAAATGCCTTTTTATATTTATTGAGATGATCATGTGATTTTCATCCTTTATTCTATTAGTATGGTGTGTCACATTAATTGATTGTCACATGGTGAACTGTCTGCATATCCCAGGGGAAAAATTCTACTTGGTCACAGTATATTATCCTTTCAATATTTCGTTGGATTCCATTTGCTAGTATTTTGTTCAGGACTTTTACATCTATATTTACTACGGTTATTGGCCTGTAGTTTCCTTTTCTTGTAGTGTCTCTTCCTGGCTTCGGTGTCAAGATAATGCTGGCCTCTTCAAATGAATTTGGAAGTGTTTCCTCCTCTTTAAGTCTTTGAAGAGTTTGAAAAATATTGGCATTAATTCTTTTTTAAAGTTTCATAGAATTCACCAGTCATCTGGTCCTGGACTTTACCTTTGTTGGGAGATTTTTGATTGCTGATTTAATCTCTATACTAGTTGCAAATCTGTTGAGACCTTTTATTTCCTCATGATTTGGTCTTGAAAGGTTTCTAAGAATTTATTCTTCTTCTAGGTTATGCAGTTAATTATCACATGATTATTTATAGTGATCTCATGATTGTTTTTATCTGTGTAACATCAGTTGCAATGTCCTTTCTTTAATTTCTTATTTCAAGTCTTCTCTTATTTTCCCTAGTTAGTCTAGCCAAGAGTTTATCAATTGTGTTGATTTCTTTTTTTTATTTAAAGCAACTAATTTTCATCGATAATTTTCTACTGTTTTTCTCTTTTGTTTATTTTTGTTCTATTTCTGTTATTTCATTCCTTTTGCTAACTTTGGACTTTTTATTCCAGTAATTCTTTTTTTTTTCCGGTACCGGGGATTGAACGCAGGGGAGTTCTACCTCCGCGCTACGCCCCCGGCCCTATTTTTTAGACTATTTTGAAACCGGGTCTCATGAAGTTGCAGAGGGCCTCACTAAGAGGAGAGAGAGAGAGAGAGAAAGAGAGAAAGACAGACAGACAGACAGACAGCGAGAGAGCTGAGGCTGGCCACGAACCCGGATCCTCTGGTTTTCGCCTCCCAAAGTATTGGGATTACAAGCGTGCGCCACCACGCCTGGCGCTAAATTGCTGCAGGTCTTCGCTGGCCTCGATCCTCCTGTCTCAGCCTCCCAAGCGCTAGGATTACAGGCATGCGCCACCACTCCAAGCCCCAGTAATTCTTTAAGATGTAAAGTTAAGTAGATTGAGATCTTTCTTCTCTTTTAATATAAAAATGTATCATTATGAACTTCCCTCTTAGTAACTCTTTGGGTGCATTCTGTATGTTTTGATATGTTTAATTTACATTTTCATTTGTTTTGAGATATTTCCTAATTTCTGAAACCCAGTTGTTGAAAATTTCCACATATTTGCTAGTAGAAACTAGCAAATTTCCTCTGCTGTTGATTTCTAGTTCCACTCAATTGTTGTCAGGAAATATATTGTGATTTTTTTTTTTTTTTGCAGTACCGGGGATTGAACCCAGAGGCGTTCTACCTC
>PVJS01007054.1:7321-44884 GCA_004027185.1 Glis glis
ACTGGGGATGGACTCAAGTGTGTGTGTGTGTGTGTGTGTGTATGTGTGTGAGGGACTGGGGATGGACTCAAGTGTGTGTGTGTGTGTGTGTGTGTGTGTGACTGGGGATGGACTCCAGTGGTAGTATTTTAGTTTTTATTTTGTAACGGGGTCTTTCTAATTTGCGGAGGCCTCATTAAGGTGCTGAGTCTGGCCTTGAGCCTGCGATCCTCTTGTCTCAGCCTCCCAAGTACTGGGATGACAGGTGTGCATCACCACGCCTGGCTTAGTGGTCCACTTTGAACACTCAGGAAAGGCTGTTCCGAGGAGTGGACATCGGAGCTGGCTCCTGAAAGAGGATCATAATAAGCCAAAAAATAGCCGGGCGTGGTGGCGCACGCTTGTAATCCCAGTACTTGGGAGGCTGAGACAGGAGGATCCGGGTTCACAGCCAGCCTCATCTCCTTAGTGAGACCCTCCACAACTTAGTGAGACCCTGTTTCAAATAAAGAATAAAAAACAGGGCCGAGGGTGTAGCTTGGAGGTAGAATGCCCCTGGGTTCAATCCCCAGTACTGCAAAAAAGAAAAAAAGCCAAAAAAATGAGCCAGAAGGATTCCACACAAAGGGAACAGCAAGTACAAAGGTCCTGAGGCAGCGTTAACCTTCAGGGGGCTGAAGAACAGGAAGCAAAACATAGCTAATATAAATAAGTATAATAAGTTATAATAGATAGTTAATAAAATAAGTATAAGTTCTAATAAATAGTTAATAAAATAAGTATAAATAAGTTATAATAGATAGTTAATAAAATAAGTATAAATAAGTTCTAATAGTAAGTATAAAAAAGTTCTAATAAATAGTTAATAAAATAAGTATAAATAAGTTATAATAGATAGTTAATAAAAAGTATAAATAAGTTCTAATAAATAGTTAATATAAATAAGTATAAATAAATAATAATATTAAGAAGAGAAGAAGTAGCAAAGAATAGAGCTGGTGATGTAGGCATGGGCCAGACCCCAGAGGGCCTTTCTAGGGCACAGTGAAACATCCACATTCTACTCTAAAATGCCCTAGGCCGAAGGCTCTTCTAAAGTCCCTGTTTTTCTTTGTGTTGTGTACATAAGAAGCCAAAGATAGAGTGTGCAGGTGCCTGACCGTTAGCACTCCTGAGTCAGGGTGAAGTGTGCAAAGAGATGAGCTCCCGTTGAGAAAATGCTGGAATAATAATAGCTTGTGTTTCACGGCCCCGTCTCCAGAGGAGAACAACAGTGTTTATGAGGCCAAATCTCACTCATCACAGGAACCTGGGGCACCCGGGGAAACGCAAACATTTTATTTTATTATATTTATTTTATTTTTAATTTCTATTTTATTTTTAATTTAATTTAATTTAATTCAATTTAATTTAATTTGTTTGTGTGTGGTACTAGGGATTGAACCCACAGGCATCCTACCTCGAAGCTACATCCCAAGCCCTATTTTATTTTTATTTTGAAACAGGGTCTCACTGGGTTGATGAGAGTCTCACTACTTGCTGAGACTGTCCTTGAACCTGAGATCCTCCTGTCTCAGTCTCCCAAGTATGGGGATGACAGGTGTGCACCACCACAACCGGCTCCTCCAACTTTTTTTTTTTCGGTACTGGGGATTGAACTCAGGGGCAGTCTACCTCCGAGCTCCACCCCCAGCCCTATTTTTTATTCTTTATTTTGAAACAGGGTCTCACGAAGTTGCGGAGGGCCTCACTAAGTAGCTGAGGCTGGCCGCGAACCAGGATCCTCAGGTCTCAGCCTCCCAAGTACTGGGATTACAAGCATGCGCCACCACGCCCGGCTTCCTCAAACATTTTAAATTGAATCATTCTCTGGCTTCTTAAACAGAACAAAGGTCTAGATCAAATAGAAGATGTCAAAGCAATGGAGAAAGGAGACGACCTAAAATGAGAAATAAAAATAGTTGTGTGGAAAGTCAGACACTGACGGAGGATGAGGCAGCGTAGTAAACTTTATTTTCTTAAAGCGTCCAATAGTAGTCAAAGATTGGAAAAGTGAAACAGCCTCACAGAGTCAATCAACAAATACGGTCTTATTATTTCTCTCATTTAATTCAGTGCAGAACGTGGACTGAATATTTGCACTTCTTGGTTAGGAAGACCTGAATACTGGTCTAAGCTCTTCTCTAGATGTATCTGTGGCCTTGGGTGTTGATTTTTCTTTCTAGTAAATGGGATTATTAGAAAATAAAACAGCTGGGTGTGGTGAGACATGCCTGTAATCCCAGTACTTGGGAGGCTGAGACAGGAGGATTGCAGGTTCGAGGCCAGCCTCAGCTACTTAGTGAGGCCCTCCGCAACTTAATGAGACCCTGTTTCAAAATAAAGAATAAGGGGGAGGCGGGGGGGCACTAAGAGATGTGTGCATGTATGTTAACATCAAATTGATATTCACTGTGATGTAAGACTCCAATGCACCAATAAAAGCATGTTAAAATTTTTTTAAATAAAAAAACAAAATAAAGAATAAATAATAGGGCTGGGGGTGTAGCCCGGAAGTAGAATGCCCTGGGTTCAATCCCCAGGACCATTAAAAAAATGAAAAAAAACCTCTCAGCCTGGCTTTTCCTTCCCCACTACCTCATATGTTAATTTTTCCTTGATTTCTTTTTCTCGTTATTCAAAACTCACATTTGATAAGTCTGTTCTGTTCTTACTCGTTAAGTGGTAGTAATCTGCTTGGATTAAGTTATAGTTCCACATCACTGACTAATACGTAAGTAATACTTTTGAAGATACAGATGGCTTAAAAGAGCATTTCTATAATTCCAAAGTAATATCAAATTACAGAGTCTCATCTGATATGACCAAACAGAGAGAGAAAAAAACGTTCAGACAATTGAAGAGCTGAAATCAGCACCTTGGAGAGCTCCGAATGCCACTTTCCATAATGACCTTCCTTGCAGCAGCGTTAGGAATTATGAAAGAATAAGATCAGAAGCCATTCCTCTGAATGAGTCATTTGTAAATTGAGTGTACATTAACCTAGGAATATTAATGAGACCTTTTGTCATCCATACAAAGACCATCCACTTTTCAATGTCAGACCAAGACCTAATGTAAGATTTTGGTCCTTTACTTTAAAACTGACAACCATTTGGGGTAATAATTATCAGCTCTTTGGAATATACATAGGTTTTGGTTTTACTTAGCTGTCACAGAGGGAAAATTGCTAACACCAATATTTGGCACTACAAAAATGCTCAAAGAATTGTTTGTAGACTATTGGAAAAATAAATGGGAAAATGATTAATATGAAGAACAGGAAGATACTGACAAGCACAACTGTCAATATATTTTGCTATTTTTAGTGTATATGGATGTATTTGAATTTTCATTCACATGCATCTTATTGCTATTTGTGTAAAGAATGAACTTCTAAAACCTGATGTTTAGTGAGTAAATTTATGTAATCAGTAAATAATATAATGATTTGTCTTTTATTTCTGTTTTAAAATTACTTTGTGCTCCCTGGAAAAGGGAAACAAATAGCACTTTGATTGTTTTATTAATGTGTTATTTTTTGCCTTTATATGAAAAAGTAATACAGGAGTGGTGTCACACACCTATAATCCCAGTACATGGGAGGCTGAAACAGGAGGATCACATATTTGAGGCCAGGAGCATGCAGTGACTTAGTGAGACCGTATTTCAAAATTTAAAAAAATAAAATAGGGCTGGAGGTGGGTCGCTCAGAGGTAGAGCAGCCCTGGGTTCAATCCCCAGTACTACAAAAAAGAAAAAAAAAGTGAGACAGACAGGCTCTCTCAGACCATAACATAATAGGAAGAAGTTCTTATGAAAAATTATCTTTTTATATGTGTGCATCTTCATTATAATTATATAAAGAATATTGTCCATAGACTTCAAAGGATAAGGTATCTGAGTTCACTGTAGCCTCTTCTTGACTTGAAAACCTAATTAAGACTAGCAAAAGAAGATGTATTTTGAATCTTGTCAGCACTTTTTGCCATAGTAGAATTGTTATTACTTCTCAAAAAATACCTTGGACCTCTTGCTTTTATTTGCCGAGGACTCTATCCAGGTATTTATTGTAAGCTTGGACACTCTTTCTATTACTTTATCTGGTGGAAATTTGGGCTCACAAGCCTTCCCCCAGTGACTCACTTCTGTGGACTGTCCTTTGATGCACAAACATGATAATGAGAGTACCCAACACTTACAGACTGCTGACTTTGGACCAAGGAGTGTGTTAAGTACTTAAACACGTCATCTTAATCTTCAGAAAGCTGTGTGAGCTAGGAATGATTGTCCTGACTTTAAAGATGAAGAAATTCAAGTTCAAGGAGATTAAGAAATCCTCCCACATCAGACAGCTGGGGGAAGTGTGCTCAGCTTGTACGCTAGTACTCCGGACTCCAGAGTGGGTTTCTTAAACCATTAAATGATTCTTCCTCTTGCTACATACTCTCTGGGGAAATACAGCCAGCCCACCCGTGTCCCTACTGGTTTCTTCCTAAGCAGAAAAAACGACACAAATGTGGCTTTGCCACTCATAAGGTTTTGTGAGTTTGGATTTATTTTGAGTGCGCGTTTCTGCAATTCACAAAATCATCCAAATGTGTCTTCACACATACGTGCACCCGGGAAAGAAATGGTAGAGAAGTCATTTGAAATCTGCTGCGTAATCATGGGTTTCCGAATTTGCTCTCCAAAAATACCTCTTTCTTTTTATAAATGGCGCAATCATCGTTACGGAAATCATATTCATAACCAAGGTAGCGCTTGACCAGTGTCCCAAGTTGATATTGATTTCCTTATTGATGGATTCTTTCAGAATTGGGGGAAGTAGTGACTCGGGGAGCTGGGGCTGGCGATTTCTTGCTCTGAGGTCACTCTGTGAGAATTAGCAGAATCCAGGTCTCTCCAAGACGGGAAAAAAGTGAATTTGTATTTTTTAACATATACTACGCATTTATGTACCTGGTGTATTGTATCATTTCTCTCTTTTTTTTTTTCTCCCTTCTCTGGATTTGTATCAAACCATGATGTATGTTGTTTCTCATTAACCTTTCCTGGCCATTTTAAAACTAAACTTTTGTGTGTGTGTATGTACTGGGGATTGAACCCAGAGGCATTCTACCTCTGAGCTACACCCCCAGCCCTATTTTGTTTTTGTTTTTGTTTTTTTTGCGGTACTGGGGATTGAACGCAGAGGCGTTCTACCTCCGTGCTACGCCCCCAGCCCTATTTTTTATGCTTTATTTTGAAACCGGGTCACACGAGGTTTTGGAGGGCCTCACTAAGTAGAGAGAGAGAGAGAGAGAGAGAGAGAGAGCTGAGGCTAGCCACGAACCCAGATCCTCTGGTCTCTGCCTCCCAAAGTACTGGGATTACAAGCGTGCGCCACCACGCCCGGCCCCCTAGCCCTATTTTATTATTTGGAAACAGGGTCTCGCTAAGTTGCAGAGGGCCTCATTAAGTTTTTGAGGCTGGCCTTGAACCTGCGATTCTCCTGTCTCAGCCTCCCAAATACTGGGATTACAAGTGTGCACCACCATATCGGGCTTAAAATTAAACTTTTTATACCCACCTTTGGGAGGTCCCAGCCTACAAATAGCTTCAGTTTTTCCTGCCTCTGTGCATAATGGCTATTTCCTTCATGATGGTTAAACAAATTGTTCTCTCTTACTGTTACTACTTCTCAAAAAATAGCATGGACCCTCTTGACTTTACTGGCTCTAGACTCTAGTCAGGCATTTATTGCAAACTCCTTTTTCCCACTTCAAAACATTTAATAACTTTCCAGACAGAAAATATGTGGACCTCTCTCACTTTATGATTTACTCTGTGGTCTGAATTCCCAATGTTTACTTATATTAAGGCTTTTTATTAGTAATTTGTGTATTGTTACTTTAAGGCCTTCGTAGCTACCTTTCTTCCCCCAGAAATTTAACTGCTAAATCACTTCTATGCTCAGGGAGCTAACACATTCCCAATCCTATAGCGTCTTTTCTAATCTCATTTAAAATTAAAATGGGGAAAGTACGTTCCATAGGAGAATAAAAGACAGTTGCTTTTACAGAAAAGTATGGTGTGAAAACATCTAACACGCCGAGCATGGTGGCGCACGCTTGTAATCCCAGTACTTTGGGAGGCGGAGACCGGAGGGTCCGGGTTCGCGGCCAGCCTCAGTTCTCTCTCTCTCTCTCTCTCTCTCTCTCTCTCTCTCTCTCTCTACCTAGTGAGGCCCTCCGCAACTTCGTGAGACCCGGTTTCAAAATAAAGTATAAAAAATAGGGCCGGAGGTGTAGCGCGGAGGTAGAATGCCCCTGGGTTCAATCCCCGGTACCGCAAAAAAAAAAAAAGAAAACATCTAACACTAAAATTTTGCATTCCTTAGGTAAATGATTGTTGAAAAAGTTATATAATAAGCTGATGCATGCAGTCAACACCAAAAAGTTAGAGCCATTTATTTTTTAAAGTCTGTATCACATATCAATGAACTACATATAAAGCCAGAGAAGTAAGTTATTTAAAAAAAAAAAACAGATACTAATTCTTTTTATTTTAATTTTCTTAAACTAGGTCTAAGTTGTGAAGGGCCTTGCTAAGTTGCTGAGGCAGATCTCGAACCTGCGATCTTCCTGTCTCAGCCTCTCAAATACCGGGATTACAGGAATGTGGCACCATGCCTGGCGATATTAATTCTTTATCATACACATATATTGCATATACAGCCCTACTTTTAGTAACCAACTGCATGAACTAAAAGGAATAGGAAGCCAGGTGTGGTGGTGCATACCTGTAATCCCAGTACTTGGGAGGCTAAGACAGGAGAATCACAGGTTCGAGGCCAGCCTCCACAACTTAGTGAGCCCCTGTTTCAAAAACATAAGTAAATAAATAAAAAGGGTTGGGAGTTTAGCTCAGAGGTGGAGCACCTGTGGGTTCAATTCCAAGTATCAAGAGAGAGGGGGAGAGAGAGAGAGAGAGCGAGACAGAGAGAGAGAGAGCGAGACAGAGAGAGCGAGCGAGACAGAGAGAGGGAGGGAGACAGAGAGAGGGAGGGAGGAAGGAAGGAGGAGGAGGAGGAAGAGGAAGAGGAGGGAGGGAGGGAGGAAGGAAGGAAGGAAGGAAGGAAGGAAGGAAGGAAGGAAGGTAGGAAGGAAGGAAGGAAAAAAAGAAGGAAGGAAGGAAGGTTCACTTACCTACCTCCCTAACAGGTCAGCAATTCTGCCTCTTAGTAGAGTTGTTTATTATCTTCTTCTTGTTCAACTTTATCTTTGGTACTTATTGTTTAAAATCCCAATAAATTACTCATCTGAAATAAAAAGCAAGGGAATAGGAGATTTAGAATCCATGTGTCCACCCATCATATTGTCCATTGAAATGTAGATTTTCTTACACATTGACTGAGTGTAAAACCCATTCGCGCAAACTGAATTCTGTCTCTGGGATATCAGGTACTTGACCTGAATGCTTTTTGTCAATGGATTTGCAAAATCCATGAATAAGCTACAAATTTTGATGCCAGGGGCATTCTACCACTGAGCTACAGCCCCGGCCCTATTTTATTTTTTATTTGGAAACAGGTTCTCGCTAAGTTGTAGAAGGTCTCACTAAGTAGCTGAGGCTGGCCGCGAACCTGCGATCCTCCTGTCTCAGCCTCCCAAGTACTGGGATTATAGGCGTGTGCCACCACGCCCGGCTATAACTTTGGATTTTTCTTCTCAGTTTCGATATGCATGAAGAGCAGACTGGAAGTCTCTGAGCTTCAGTGATGCTGCCTATAAATTGGGAAATTAAGTGGTCATGGAATTATAAGAAAAGCACGTGGTACGTGGTACGACCTCAGTACCTTTTGCAGGCGGGTGCTGCTGTGACTGTTTGTGTGGCGGTCATGGTCGTGGAGTAACATCTGTAGCGCTTCTAACTACCTCATACTGCTGCTGCTACTGAACTTCGCCTGGTACCAAAGCTTTGGAGAACAAACCACTTTCAATATATTATTTTATGTATAATAAAAACTATAAATGTTGCTGGTAAAAGCTTTGCCACGAGTATACACGTAGTGTGTGTGTGTGTGTGTGTGTGTGTGTGTGTATGTGTGTGTGTGTGTGTGTGTGTGTGTTACCGGGGATTGAACCCAGAGGCATCTACCTCCGAGCTACACCCCCAGCCCTATTTTATTTTTTCTTTGGAACAGGGTCTCACTAAGTTGCTGAGGGTCTCACTAAGTTGCTGAGGCTGGCTTCGAACCTGCAATCCTCCTGTCTCAGCCCCCCAAGTACTGGGATTACAGGCATGCACCACCATGCCTGCCTAACAATCACTTCTCAATGTTTAAAAGTACACAAGAATTTTTTTAAAATCCATATATGTGTATATGTTTCTTTATATATTATATATACATAGGTATGTGTATATGTATAAACAAAGTATGTCATATTCCAGGTATATATGGATATATGGGGAAACAAGTATATAATAGAATGGTTTGTGAATGAACAAAACTATCAAATAACACAAGTTTGCGTTCTGGTAATGATATTTAATTACAGAAAGGTCTTGGGGAGGTCACAATATCTTTAAACCTGAGTTTCTTCACCTACACCTGCGTTGTCCATTAGAAATTTCTGGAATGATAGAAATGGCCTACATCTGTGCTGTCCACATGTGGTAGCCTCTAATTGTGTGTGGCTCTTGGGCGCTCAAAAAGTGGCTAGTGTGTCTGAGAAACTGAATCATACATTTTGTAAATTTGGTATAATATTTTAAATTTTCATTTAACATGAATACATTTCATTTACTATTAGTTATTTTGGATCTAAATAGGCACAGGTGGCTGGTGGCTGTATGCATGGGCAGTCGAGCTCTAGAACTGGGGAGGAAGGTTCATGAATCATTGGTATAGCGCCATGGTACCAGGCTACATGGTATCATTGGTATGGTGTCATGGTACCGGGCTACATGGTATCATTGGTATGGTGTCATGGTACCAGGCTACATGGTATCATGGTGTGGTATCACGGTACCGGGCTACATGGTATCATTGGTGTGGTATCACGGTACCGGGCTACATGGTATCATTGGTACGGCATCATAGTACCAGCCTGGCACAGGTGCTGTCAAGGCTGTTTTTTCTGTTTTTAATGTACTCTTATTGGTGCGTGTGGCCTCGCATCATAATGTGGCTCTGGTGGTGGGGACAGACACGCGCATGGCACTGGGTGAGCTCCCCGCTCCCTCCCCGCCCCATACCTGATCTGGAGATGAGGTTGACGTTGATACTGTGACACATGCACGGCACGGTGACAGTGTTCCTCTGTGAATAACGATACTCTCCCACACCATCTCAGCACTTTCATGTTTAAATGTTTTTTTTCTTTTTTCCCCTTTTTCTTGCCAACAGATCTGGAGAACTTTAAAACAACAACGAGAAGCACCGTGTCTGTCCGCCGAGGCCAGGGGATGGTCCTGCTGTGCGGCCCGCCACCGCACTCCGGAGGTACCTTGCCGCGCCGCGTGGCCACACTCCGCTGGCTGCTCTTCTTCTAGCGGAGTGTCCTCCCTCTGGGGACCAGCGGAGGGGCGGTGTCATATAGAGAGATTCCCAGAGTCCTCCGTGGAGAGGAGGAACCGTGTGAATGCCTTCCAAAATTGGGATAGGAAAATACCAGACCGTGCAGATGCCCTCTACCCGCACTGCTGTGGAAAGACATCGAGTCAGGCAGAATGGGAACCCTAGTAAAAAATACCAGTTCTTGATATAACTTGATTGACTTAAGAAAAGCTAGCCCTGTCTCATCCCTAGTATAAGAAGGGATCTATGAACAGTTTCTGCTTATAGGATTTCTTTTTGTTGTTGTTGTTTTTTGTTTTTTTGCGGTACCGGGGATTGAACCCAGGGGCGTTCTACCTCCGCACTACGCCCCCAGCCCTATTTTTTATACTTTATTTTGAAACCGGGTCTCACGAAGTTGTGGAGGGCCTCACTAAGGAGAGAGAGAGAGAGAGACAGGGAGAGAGAGAGACAGGGAGAGAGAGAGAGAGATCTGAGGCTGGCCGCGAACCCTGATCCTCCGATCTCCACCTCCCAAAGTACTGGGATTACAAGCGTGCGCCACCACGCCTGGCGCTCTGCTTATAAGATTTCTGAGACCAAGTGTACAGCCTTTTTCCAATGTCTACAACCAATTCTCCAGCCCTCTGCATACCAACTGGGTATCCAGCGATTCAGTTCCATTCTGATACTAACTATGCAGAGTTGAGTTAGTATCTGACCCCACAGAGGAAAGATTCGGTCCCACAAGACTGCCCCCTCTGTGTGCCAAGGGCAATTTCCTGATCTCTTGCACTTCCAACCAACCACCCCAGCTTGGGTTCAGTAAATGTGCAAGAATGAGCCAGGTGTGGTGGCGCACACCTGGAATCCCAGTACTTGGGAGGCTGAGACAGGAAGATCACAGGTTGGAGGCCAGCCTCAGTCACTTAGTGAGACTGTTTCAAAATAAAAAATAAAATAGGGCTGGGGGTGTAGCTCAGAGATAGAATGCTCCTGGGTTCAATCCCCAGTACCAGAAAAAAAGAAAGAAAGAAAGAAAGAAAGAAAGAAAGAAAGAAAGAAAGAAAGAAGGAAGGAAGGAAGGAAGGAAGGAAGGAAGGAAGGAAGGAGATAGAAAAGAAATAAATAGAGAGAAAGAGGGAGAAAGAAAGAAAGAAAGAAAGAAAGAAAGAAAGAAAGAGAGGAAGGAAGGAAGGAAGGAAGGAAGGAAGGAAGGAAGGAAGGAGATAGAAAAGAAATAAATAGAGAGAAAGAGGGAGAAAGAAAGAAAGAAAGAAAGAAGGAAGGAAGGAAGGAAGGAAGGAAGGAGATAGAAAAGAAATAAATAGAGAGAAAGAGGGAGAAAGAAAGAAAGTAAGAAAGAAAGTAAGTAAGAAAGAAAGAAAAAAAGAAAGAAAGAAAGAAAGAAAGAAAGAAAGAAAGAAAGAAAGAAAATAAAGGCAGCTAAATCACTTAGGCAGGTGTTTGACAGGGGATGTTGGACCGCAAATTCCTTGAAAACTCAGCTAACATTGGTATAAATACATTGGACTTTGTAGTTCTCACATGCAAAATTGTCATATGCATGCAGCCTAAAGCTAGCCCAGTTTTGGTGTATGTGTGCGTGCGTGCGTGCATGTGTGTGTGTGTGTGTGTGTGTGTGTGTGTGTGTGTGTGTGTGTGTTTGTTCCTAGGGGTCAAACACAGGGTCCTCCACGTGCCAGGCAAGTGCTCTACCTCTGAGCCTCGTCCTCAGCCCCAACCCAGCTTGCTTAGGCTGTCGTGTAGGACCCCGGCCCTTCCTTTGATCCTTCTCTGATACCTTTCCTGTGGGATTTGGCTAAATTGTGAGGTCCGTGTTCCAAACTGGAAGAAATGGAAAGAAAACCGGGACAGAAGGCAAAAGTGTGTCTCCATGTCAGCTAACCTTGGGGATGGAAAGTTTGCTTTGCCTGAGCACGTGGACCACATCCCCTCGCTCACCCCCAGGGGCAAGTGAGACTGAAGAACTGAGTATTTTATGTGGACACTTCATGCCCTGAAAAATACCATGATGTTATTAATATAGGGAAGACTACGGAATGATATTATATAGGCTACTTGTAGTGTCGGTGAAAAGGACCCGTGTTTGGCTGGAAGGCAAATATGACTTCACAAAAGGGTTCAGAAGTGTGGAGGTTTGATAAGTAGCAGCATTTCTTACGATCCCACAAAGGTTTGTGATGACAAGATTCATAAACTCCGCTCTTGGTAATTGAGGCTGATGTGTAGCTTGGTATCTGTTTTCTGCTATCCCTATCATTGTGTTAATTTGCTATTTGGCTCTATGGATGATTGAAAGAACAGACTTTTTAAACTTAGCATTTGAAAACCATCTGTTATGATTAGATGTAGAATGTCCCCTGAAGAGCTCAAGCGTTAATGTTCAGAGTTGATGTGATTAAGTCATGAGGGTTGTAGTATCGTCAGTGAGTAAATCCATTGTAATGGATTCACTGGGTGGTCACCTAGGCAGGTGGGGTGTGGCTGGAGAAGGTGGGTCCCTGGAGTGTGGCCTTAGGTCCTGTGTTTGTGTCTTTGAATCCCCTTGCTTGCTGGCTCTCTTGCTTCAGACCTCCATGATGTGAGAGCAGAGCCCTTGCTCTCTCCCTCTCTCTGCTTCTCACCACCATGCCCTGAGCTCCACAGACCCAGCCTGACATGGACTAAACCCCCGAATTCTCCAAAAATTGTGAGCAAATTAATCTTCCTTCCTCTAAGTTGTGTGGTCATTTGTTTTAGATTATAGCAGTGAAAATGTTGACTGAGACACCATCCTTTCCTTTTTGTCTTATATCTAAAAATTGTGACTTTACCTTTTACATCTAATTCCCCCCTAACTTTTCCAACAGCGATAAAAATTTAAAAAATAGCTAAAAAGGCTGTTAGGTTTACGGGTGTATCCATCAGCACTCTTGCAGCTATAATCTAAAGATTGGCAACATAACTTAGAGGAAAGATTTATTTTCCTATGGTTTCGGGTTCAGTCCATGTGATACCAGGGACCACAGATTTCAGGGCGTGGTGGCGAGAGGTAAGAGAAGGGAGAGGACATGGGCTGTGCTCCTCACATCATGGAGGCTGGAAGCAAGAGAGAGAGAGAGAGGGAGGGAGCAGGGGGAGGAGGAACCATTTATATAATCCCCAAGGCCACACCCGCAAAGACCGCTTCCTCCACCCACACCCTGCCAGTCTATCGGGTACCACCCAGGTAAATCCTTTACGATGGATTTATCCACTTCTGAGATTACAACCCTCATGACTAAATTATATCAACTCCAAACATTATTAATAAATGAGCTCTTTATGGTACATTTTATATCTATCCATAACACCAGGCTTTTGAAGACTGACATAGAATCCAAGTTTGGTTTCTTAGGGGTTTTGCTTGGGAAATGAGTTTTGTGTTTTGTTTTCTTTAGAACTTTGATTTTCCTTCAAGTTAGTACCAGACACACTAAATTTAGAGTCCAGATATAAGTTCTGGTCTGGTTTCTCTTTCAGATCGTTATTTGAAATCGGGCACATATCTTCAAACCTCTGTGCCTCATTTTATTTATATAGTAAGTAAAGAGATTAAAAGAAATCTCTAGCCCAGTAGGGTGGCGTACTCTTGTAATCCCAGTATTTGGGAGGCTGAGACCGGAGGGATTGCAGGTTTGTGGCCAGCCTCAACAATTTAGCGAGGCCCTCTGCAGTTTAGTGAGATCCTGTTTCAAAGTTAAAAAAATTAAATAGGGCTGGGGGTGTAACTCATAGGTCGAACACCCCAGGGTTCAATCTCCAGTACCAAAAGAAATAAAAAAGTCTCTCAAATCCCTTTTACTCTTTTAGTTCCTCAATAAAGGCTAAGAGCTAAGAATCATTTAGTTTTTTGTTTGTTTTTGCGGTACTGGGGATTGAACCCAGGGGCATTCTACCTCCGAGCTACTCCCCCAGCCCTATTTTTTATTCTTCATTTTGAAACAGGGTCTCACTAAGTTGCAGAGGGCCTCACTTAGTAGCGGAGGCTGGCCAGGATACTGCGATCCTCCTGTCTCAGACTCCCAAGTACTGGGATGACAAGCGTGCGCCTCCATGCCCAGCTCTAAGAACCACATAACCACGGACATATATTTTGACCCAGATAGAATTCACTCAAGCTAACACTTTTAAATATGAAATCTGATCAAAATAAAAATTGAAGCTGGGTGTGGTGGCACACACCTGTAATCCCAGTACTTGGGAGGCCGAGACAGGAGGATCGCAGGTTCGAGGCCAGCCTCAACAACTAAGCAACTTAAGCAACAACTAAGCAACTTAAGCAACTCAGCAACTTAAGCAACTTAAGCAACTCAGCAACTTAGCGCGACCCTGTATCAAAATAAAAAAATAAATAAAAATTGAAGATTGTGCTAATTTCTTCTGTAGGCTGCTTAGCAAGACCCTCAGCAATTTAGGGAGACCCTATTTCAAAATAAAAATTAAATAAAAATTGAAGATTTTACTCATTTCTTCTGCAGGTTACCTTCCCAGAATCGAGCTTTTACAACATGGAAGCAACTGTAAAAATTAATCTTAGAGGTGTATATTTTAGCAAAGGCAAAATACATGACATGAGAGTATGCTTGCTATGTAATGAAGTACCTGACTACTTTCCCCTCCCGCAGAAAAAATTATTAAAAATCCCCACAGACATCTACTGAAACGTGCTTGTCTGGGCTGGCAGCGCTCAACAGCTCTGAAATCTGGTTCCTTGAGCCGACCTGTCGTTCCTGACAGTCTAGATGGTGAAAGACGAGGAAATAAATATTCTCATTATGAGATCTGTGAGAGACGATGTACAAGACAGGAGGATCTCAGGTTCAAGGCCAGCCTCAGCAACTAAGCAAGACCCTCAGCAACTTAGTGAGACCCTGTTTCAAAATAAAAACTGAATAAAAATTGTACAAGACGGGAGGGGGTGAGCCAGGCAGCCACAGCCAGGAAATTCTCAGGAAGATATGGCAGGAGAGCTTGAAGGTTGTAAGGGGGCATGGCGGGCGCGGGGCAGCCTGGGGCAGTGGAATTAAGGATTATCTGATGAGATTCCCTGGAACCATTCCAAGCGCCTCCCATGTAAACCAGGCAGCTCTGAATTTCTTGATGCTTTTTCAGGGCTGTGTAATATCTAAAAGCCTAAGAGCCGGCGCCATCCCGTTGGGTGACCGGCCCTACTGAGCATTTTAGTCCCAGCCTATGGGACCCAGTTGCAATTGGAGCAGATCATGCGGAGGGTGGAAAAGGAGACATGGAATCCACCACAGGAGGCTGCAGGTCCTGGTTCCGAGTCTACGCAGTGTCAGGCCTTCTTAGGGCTGCTTAGAAATGAGCAGCCGCGAATCTGCTCTGCGAAGCAGGCGTTTCCAGCCCCCACCAGGCACTAGGGGCAGCAGCTTCCTCAGCTCTGGGTTTAGACATAGGAACTCCGCCCGTGTGGTAGCGCATGCCTGTCATCCCGGTATTTGGGAGGCTGAGACAGGAGGATCACAGGTTCGAGGCCAGGCACAGCAACTTAGTGAGACTCTCGGCAACCTAACGGGACTCTGTTTTAAAATAAAAAATAAGCCAGGTGTGGTGGTGCATGCTTGTAATCCCAGTCTTTGGAAGGCTGAGACAGGAGGATCGAAGGTTCGCAGCCAGCCTCAGCTACTTAGTGAGGCCCTCCGCAACTTAGTGAGACCCTGTTTCAAAATAAAAAGATAAAAAAGATAGGGCTGGGGGTGGATCTCAGAGGTAGAATGTCCCTGGGTTCAAGCCCCAGTACTGTAATAAATAAATAAATATATAAATAGCCAGGCGAGGTGGAGAACGCTTGTAATCCCAGTACTTGGGAGGCTGACATAGGAGGATCCGAGTTCGTGGACAGCCTCAGCAAGTAATGAGACTCTCGTCAACCTAGCGAGATCCTGTTTCAAAATAAAAAAATAGGGCTGGGGGTATAGCTTGGAGGTAGAATGCCTCTGGGTTCAATCCCCAGGACCGCAAAAAAAAAAAAGAAATGCGTCAGGTTGTAGTTTATAGCAGGTAGCCTAGCAAACTCACTTTCCACTGGTAAACCATTTTGTTTTGTTTTCATTAAAATACCTTGTATCAGCTGGGCAGGGTTGCGAACTTCTGTAATCCCAGTACTTGGGAAGCTGAGACAGGAGGATCGCAGGTTGGAGGCCAGCCTCAGCAATTTAGCAAGGTCCTCTGTGACTTAGTGAGACCCTGTTTCCAAATAAAAAATAAAATCAGACTGGGGATGTAGCCCAGTGGTACAATGCTCCTGGGTTCAATCCCCAATACCACAAAATACATACATACTTACATACATACCATGTATCAGTCTGGCGTGGTGGCGCACACTTGTAACCCCAGTACTTGGGAGGCTGAGACAGGAGGATCGCTGGTTCGCGGCCAGCCTCAGCTACTTAGTGAGGCCCTCCGCAACTTAGTGATACCCTGTTTCTAAATAAAGAATAAAAAATAGGGCTGGGGGTGTAGCTCGGAGGTAGAATGCCCCTGGGTTCAATCCCCAGTACCGCCAAAAAAAAAAAAAGATAGAGCTAGGTAAGACTAAAATTAATCCGTCATAATCCTGGCTGTCAAAATACCCCATCTTCGCTGTGCGCCAGTACCTCTAACCTGAGTGATGGGTAAGTGGAAAGGCCCTGTGGTCACCTTTCACAGGTAGTCCACTGTATTCTTATTTCAATAGCAGATAAAAACCATCATAGGATAAATTCACTAAAGAATCAGTTTGCTTTTATAAAACAAGAAGTAATACAGTTTTTCGTTTTTGTTATTTTTATGATACTGAGGATTAAACCCAGAGGCAGTCTACCTCCAAGCTCCACCCCCAGCCCTTTATAGAAATTTTTTTGTCCTGAAATAGGGTCTCACTAAGTTGCCAAGCGTCTCACTAAATTGCCGAGGCTGGCCTCAAACCTGCAATCCTCCTCCTGTCTCAGCCTCCCAAGTACTGGGATGACAGGCATGCGCTGCCACGCCTGGCTTCAGAAGTACTACAGCTTTTAAGAGTTTCTGTCGACAGCCTGCTAGAATATATTTGCCTTTCACACCCTATAGGCCTGGTGGGGGGAAAAATTTCAGGAGCAGTTTGGGTGTTGCCCCTCGGATGTGTAATTTACACGTGGCTCTTGTAAGCTGTCATCGGTTAATCACCCAAGAGCCCCAGATCTTGACGCCAACTAATGATCGCCTGCTGAGGATCTGCCCTGCGCCTCTGCCTTCAACACATCTGTCAGCTCCGCTTCGCAAGGGCCTCTGGGAAAGCGGCAGAGCCTGACATCTGTACATTAACGGCTCCTGGTTCTTCCTACTCGTAACCGACCGTCTCGCTGTAAGCTGAGAATTTCCCCCCAACACCCACCGCTTCTTCCTTTCATGTGCCAACGGGGCCTGTCATCAGACATCCAAGCAGAGAAAAGTCATCTGTCACCTGGAAGTCGCAAGGGAGGTTCATAAAAACCAAAGCAGGTAGATTGTGCTCTCAAACCAAGTTTCTGGAAATACTGGCCTCTTTCCCTAGCTGGGTGACAAGCCTGTGAACTGTTAATAAAAAATCCTCTCTCACACACACACACACAGACACACACAGACACACACACACACACACACACACACACTGGCACATGTATCCTAATTTCTTTTTTAATATAACAGATGTGTTTCCTAGTATCTTTTTTTTTTTTTTTGTGATACCGGGGATGGAACGCAGGGGCGTTCTACCTCCGCGCTATGCCCTCGGCCCTATTTTTTATACTTTATTTTGAAACCATGTCTCACAAAGTTGCGGAGGACCTCACTAAGTAGAGAGAGAGAGAGAGAGAGAGAGACAGGGAGGGAGGGAAGGAGAGAGAACACTCGCTTGCGAGCACGTGCGAGCTGAGGCTGGCCGCGAACCCGGATCCTCCGGTCTCCGCCTCCCAAAGTACTGGGATTACAAGCGTGCGCCACCACGCCCGGCCTCCTAGTATCAATTATTTTTTTTTCCGGTACTGGGGATTGAACCCAGGGCATTCTATCTCCGAGCTACACCCCCAGCCCTATTTTTTATTCTTTATTTTTAATTGATTAATTTATTTATTTTTGCAGTACTGGGGATTGAACCCAGGAGTGTTCTACCTCCGAGCTACACCCCCAGCCCTATTTGTATTCTTTATTTTGAAACAGGGTCTCACTAAGTTGCGGAGGGCCTCACTAAGTAGCTGAGGCTGGCCGCAAACCCGGATCCTCCCATCTCAGCCTCCCAAGTACTGGGATTACAAGCGTGCGCCACCACGCCCGGCTTATTGTCAGTTATTTTGCAGACATTATTTCTAGTCAGGCACAGTGGCACACACCCATAATCGTAGTATTCAGGAAGCTGAGACAGGAGGATCTCAGGTTCGAGGCCAGCCTCAGCAACTTAGCGAGACCTTTAGCACCGTAGCAAGACCTGTTTCAAAATAAAAATAAATAAATAAAATAGGGCTGGGGGTGTAGCTCAGTGGTAGAATGTCCCTGGGTTCGATTCCCAGTCCAACAACAAAAGAAAAATCCTGCTTTATAGAATGTGCGTGGATTCCTTTACTGATGTACACTCTCGTCTTTAGATACTCAGAGCTGGTTGGCCATACTTCTCTGTTCTGAATCTTATTATTGTACTTTTATGTTTCTTTGCTCTTTGTCAAACTCAGAAGAGAAAAGGCAAATGTCACATGAAAGAAAAAAATATATAGATGAGGCACTTTCTTGTAGCAGGTGAACTGCCACCTTGGCCCCCATCCCCCTAGAGTTCAGTAAAGAGGGTGCTGTGATCCACATTAGCTTAGTGCTGTCACCCCTTGCTCGCCTGGTCTTGGTTAAAAAACTTATGAAAAGCAAAAAAGTTTACCCTCCTGTCCCTGGAGAGGAGAGCAAGCACTCCAGGGCCACGCACCATCAGAGACGGTTGGCTAATCAGTGTCCACCCAGCAATTGTGAACAGAAGGGCCCCAGGAAAGCTAAAATTATTATCAGTATCTTGTTGTCCCTTGCAGCTCCGGTTGACGTGTCGGGTGACGATGGCTTTGTGTTTTTGCAACTGGCTGAAAATAACTCTGTGTAGCCCTTAACCCTGGCCCTGTAGCACCACATGCCTCCTTTATAGGACAGCCAGGCCATTTGTGGTCATTTGTGGTTTGTGCAGAGTCTCAGGTTGCAGGCAGCTGGTGGCTGAGTAGATGACAGGTGAATGTCGAATGCTGTGCTCAGAGTTTTATTGAGAAAAACCTTCCTTTCCTCTTTCCCTGTCGCCCTTCTCCTGAATCTTTACCCTCAGGCACTGGAAGAGCACACCTACAGAGATGCCAATAGAAGACACCATTATCTTGTCCCAGTGTACTTACCAGCACACCTGAATCGGTCCACATTCTCACTGCTATTATCCAAAACAACTGGCCACACAACTTAGAGGAAGGAAGATTTAATTGCTCACAGTGTTTGGAGATTTCAGGGTTCAGTCCATGTGAGGCTGGGTCTGCGGAGCTCAGGGCATGGTGCTGAGAAACAGAAAGAGTGAGTGAGAGAGAGAGCCAGCAAGCAAGGAGATTCAAAGACACAAGCACAGTCCCCAAGGCCACAGCCCCAGGGACCCACCTTCTCCAGCCACACCCCACCTGCCTAGGTGACCACCCAGTAAATCCACTACAATGGATTTTTCCACAGATGAGACTACAACCCTCACGATTTAGTTATTATCAACTCTGAACATTAATACATGAGCTCTTCAGGGGCATTCTGTGTCTAACCATGACAGCAACCTTTCCTACCTGAAAGACTCAGAGACTTAAAGTAAGTTGTCCAAGATCACACAGGGTGTGCTTCAATGGCAGAGGTGGCACTGCGTCTAGAATCTTAGCATAGGCTGCAAGATGACGTGGTTTTCAGTTAGAATAAGGCTGGGTATAGAGCTGAGTAAGAAGAATTAAAGGAGAGAAACCACGGATGTCTTAACACAGAAGCAGGTCTCCTGAAGATGGGGAATGGTTTTAAGTAGAAATACGAAAATAAAGTTTGAAAACACAGTTTCTGACGTCTAGATATACTTGCCTACTGAATTCTCGTTAAGATTACAAAACACGCCGGGCGCAGTGGTGCATGCCTATAATCCGAGTACTTGGGAGGCTGAGACAGGAGGCTTGCAGGTTCAAGGACAGCCTTAGCAACTTATGGAGGCCCTCAGCAATTTGCCAAGACCCTGTTTCCAAATAAAAAATAAAATAGGACTACAGGTGTAGCTCAGAGGTAGAACGTCCCTGGTTTCCATCCCTAGTACCACACACAAAAAAGGTTGAAATGGTAAATTTTATATATTTTTTGCTTCATTTATTTTTTTTAAAAAGGAAAAGCATGGCTGGGTATGATGGCATACAGTTGTAATTTCAGTTTTTGGGAGGCTGAGGCAGGAAGATTACAGGTTCAAGACCAGCATCAGCATCTTAAGGAGGCAGCAACTTAGCAAGAACTTGTTTCTAAACAAAAAATAAAATGAGGCTGGGGGTGTAGATCAGAGGTAGAATGCCCCTGGGTACAATTCCCAGTATCAAGAAAGGAAAGAAAGAAAGAGAAAGGGAGAGAGGGAAAGAGGGAGAGAGAGAGGAAGGAAGGAAGGAAGGAAAGAAGGAAGGAAGGAAGGAAGGAAGGAAGGAAGGAAGGAAGGAAGGAAAAGAAAGAGGGAAGGAAGGGAAGGAAGAAAAGGTAGGAAGGAAGGAAGGAAAAGGTAGGATGGAAGGAAGAGGGAGGAGAGAGGGAAGGAAGAAGGAAGGAAGAGAGGGAAGGTAGGAAGAAAGGGTAGGTAGGAAGAAAGGGTAGGAAGGAAGAAAGAGTTAGGAGAGAGGGAAGGAAAGAAGGAAGGGTGGGAGGGAGGGAGGGAGGGAAGAAGGAAGGAAGAAAAGGTAGGATCAATGGATGGAAGGAAAGAAAGAAAAGGTAGGAAGGAAGGAAAGGAAAGAGAGAGGGAAAGGAAGGAAGGAAGGAAGGAAGGAAGGAAGGAAGGAAGGAAGGAAGGAGAAAAACATTAGACATAAAGAGAAACAAGATTTGGTTGCCCTCTGGCCTCTTGCTTTCTATTTGAGCTCGCCCTAGTCCGTCGCGGGTCTCAGGAACTAAGCAGGCACAAATGGAAGCAGAAGGAAGGGTTCGTCCCCCAGAGCTGAGCACAGACATTAGCCATTCTCCTTCATGCAAGACCCAGGGATGCAAAGAGATGGGTGGAAGCCAGGCCTTCCCTCATGAATGCGCGCGCTGTGTGAAGTTCCCGCCCCAGGGTCTCCTCGGACCCCACAGGGAGTGATGTAAATGGGTTCGGTAACGCAGGTGAGCTGTAGACCCCCAGACCCCCTCGAAGCAGGCCATCCCTGCTCCCCTCAAGCCGCGGAGCCCCCTGGTCTCACAGTTTCTCATGAGAAGCCCTAGTGTGCGATTTTATGTGAAGTCTATTTTTAAATATTAGCCATCACTTTTAAAAACCATAACCAGAAACAGAAGGTGGTTATTTCTCAGGTCTGGTCCATGGGCCAAGCTTGCAATAGCTGTGAAAAGTGCTCCTCTCTTTCAATTTACTTTCAGTTTCTCCTGAGGAATAGACAATTGTTCGCTTTCAAGAAGTATAAATAGTCGGGTGTGGTGGTACACGTCTGTCATCCCAGTACTTGGGAGGCTGAGACAGGAGGATCGCAGGTTCAAAGCCAGCCTCAGCAACTTAGTGAGGCCCTGTGCAAATAGAAATTAAAAATAGGACTGGGGGTAGCTCAGAGGTAGAATGCCCTTGGGTTCAATCGCCATACCACACACACACACACACACACACACAAATATATATGTGTATGTTTGTATATATATATATACATATATATACATATATATACATATATACATATATATACAAATATATATATATACAAATATATATATACAGATATATATATACATGATATATAATATAATATGCAAAAAAATTGCCTGGGATCATTACTGTGACAATAATGCATATTAGAGTTTAAGGTGATACACTTGTTTAGGGCCAATATCATCATCCCAATTTTGGGGTGTCCACCATTGGGGGTTCGAGGAGAGGGACTTAAACTCGTATCAAATGATGTAAAAGGATGCTCTGTTCCGCGTGACTTCAGATGGTGGCTTTCAAAATTCGCCTCTTCCCCAGTTCATCTTAGCATTTAACTAGACAAATTCTCGCCCCTTACACTGGAGAAAACACTTTCCCCATTCTCTACAACTTGTTTTGTTAGTGAAATGGGAGGAAAAAAAAATCATTCCATATGCAAAACTATAGAAAAAAATAGGTGCGTGTGTTTAGCCATCATAAATATAAATAACTAGGGAATTCAAATCATATAATATTTTCCATCTTGGCAGCGATGGATAGATTTTCTTCTCCCCCTGAGGGAACTTTTAAGAATGTGTTGAAATCCCCTCTCGGCATGTAGTCATAATCATTAATGTTTACAGTTGTCATGGCAACTGGGAGTGCTGGCGATTGAGCGGGAAAGGAGCCTGAGAGGGAAAGATAAGCCGTGTCAATTATTGAACACCTGTCAAACGGTTAGCCAATTTACAGTGACAGGCGGAAAGCTGGGAGTCGAAAGTGGGTAAAATGTATCTTTGCTGACATTCAGCCCAGAGCATCGTTCCTATTGTTTTGCTACTGTTACCAAAGGATAATTAACTGCTTTTCATCTCCCAATGGGAAATATGTTCTATTGGTCAGATTGTTGCAGGAGGCTTGGTCCACGGAGGACAAGAAACAGAGGCCGGAATAGGGGTGAGGCTCAGAGAGCAAAACTCCAGGTCTGAGCCTAGAATGGCCTCATCAGACAGATTCTAGAGCCCCCGTGGGATGGGTTTTGATTGGATCAATAATAGGCAAAGGGTACCAATGAGGGGGGTCAGGTCAGGTTTCTTTTCCACTTTCTAAGCTAGATTTCTGGTATTAGCCTCCTTGTGGTTGAGACTGGGCGGCGCCATCTTGGGCTCCACGTGGCCGGGACTGGGCGGCGCCATCTTGGGCTCCACATGGTCGGGACTGGGCGGCGCCATCTTGGGCTCCACGTGGTCGGGACTGGGCGGCGCCATCTTGGGCTCCACGTGGCCGGGACTGGGCTGTGCCATCTTGGGCTCCATGTGGCCGAGACTGGGTTGCGCCATCTTGGACTCCACATGGTCAGGACTGGGCAGCGCCATCTTGGGCTCCTGCCTTAAGATCTGGTCACATGGGTAGTTTTATTTTATTCCTTAATAGTCTTCATCTCTCTCTACTGGATGTTCCTTCGCAGTGTTCCTTGAACAAAGATTTTTTTTTAATTTAGACTTCATGCATAGATTAATTTTTTGCCTAGATTATTTAATTTAGTCTTGATGACAATGCACTGAATTGGGGGGAGTAAAAACCATTTTTTACAGAGTTTTACTCATTATTGGAGCAGAAAAGCTAGGCCTATGATAATATGCCTCTTAATTCATGGCCCTCCTTTCCCCAATTAACCGTTAATCATTGATACAGAGGTAGTGCCCTAAATATTCGTCACACAGGTGATAAGACTCACCCTTGCTCCTATGATAGCCCTCAGAGAGCCATTAAAACTCCTTTTCCTTCTAAGGGCCAGGATATCTTCAACCCCTAACACAGCCTTCCAGAGACACACCACCAATGAGGCAAAGCTCCATTGTCAAGTCAAAATCTATTTGTGTAGGTGGGTGTGGTGGCGCCCACTTGTAATCCCAGTACTTGGGAGGCTGAGACAGGAGGATCGCAGGTTCGAGGCCAGCCTCAGCTACTTAGTGAGGCCCTCCGCAACTTAGTGAGACCCTGTTTCAAAATAAAGAATAAAAAAAATAGGGCTGGGGGTGTAGCTCGGAGGTAGAATGCCCCTGAGTTCAATCCCCAGTACCACACACAAAAAAATAAATATATATATATTTGTGATCCCTGTCTTGATAATGATTTCTCACATTATCTTGGTGTTTTATTGTTTACATATTGCTCTCCAATATATGGTCTCATTTGGTCCTCAAGCCTGTAACACGAGGGGCTGTAATCCCTTCTTTGCATGTAAGAAAATTGAGGCTTAGAGAGATTAAGTGATTTGGGTAAGATCACAGAGTCAGATGAAAGATAGTGCCTAATCTAATATTTTTTTCTTTCTATTTATTCGTGTGTGAGTGTGTGTGTGTGTGTGTGTGTGTGTTTTACTAGGGACTGAACCTGGGGGGGGGGTTCTACCTTCAAGCTACACCCACAGCACTATTTTTATTAGTTGTTTTGGGGGGTTTTTGTTGTTGTTGTTTTAAGCAAGGTCTTACTAGGTTGCTGAGAGTCTCACTACATTGCTGAGGCTGTCCTCGAGTCTGTGATCCTCCTCAAATACTGGGATTACATTCATGTGCCACCATGCCCAGGACTTAATACCATTTTGACTGTACAGTTTAAAAAGAGAATAGTAGTTTGAAATCCAGAGTAATGGGTTCCAATCCTGCCCGGATCACTTACTAACTAAGGAGGGGAGAAAAGAAAAGAGAGAACCTGTTTCAAAGTAAAAATAAGACAGAGGTAGGGGTATAGCTTAGAGGTAGAATGCTCCTGGGTTCAATCCCCAGTACCCGAAAGGATGAGAGTAAGCAAAGAAGGGAAGGAAGGAGAGAGGAAGGGAAAGAAAGAAAGTCATTTACTTGGAAAAGATAGTCCCATTCTTTTTTTATTTTTTCTGGTATGGGAGATTGAACCTAGGGGCATTCTACCTCTAAGCTATACCCCCAGCCCTATATTTTTTTCATTTGGAAACAGGGTCTCACTACATTGTTGACGGCCTCACTAAGTTGCTGAGGCTGGCCTTGAACCTGCGACCCTCCTATCTCAGCCTCCCAAGTCCTGGGATGACAGGTGTGCACCACCACACCCAGCAACAGTTCCATTCTTAATAGACCACCAGGCCACTTGCTTTTGTTAATTTCATTGGAGCATTCACAAAATATAAGGAAGCATCTTGTGTTATAATGAAAACTGGTATTTTCTTAGCAAATTTGAGGGCCGATTTATGCTCAGAATTTGACTGTCAATTGTCTGAATTTCAGATCCCTTCTTTAATTGAGGAGGGTGTAGAATTATTTAATAATCTAGTGAAAGGGCTATGTATTGGTGATTCGTGTGGGAGTTGATTGTAGTACTTGAAATCTTGCTCAGTCATATTACTGCTGAAAGCCTTTTAAAAATGTAAATAATTATAGTATAATTGACATTTCTACTTCTTATTCAAAATTATTCATCATTTCTGAGTATCCATTTTCCTTCCCATATTGAATAATTCTGTCTGTTTCTCCCCAGAAATTGCTTATCTTAAAATAATAAGGCAGATTTCGATTGTGCTACAACAAAACACACCCAGCCTATTCCTTATGATTTCTGCAGACTTTTCTTCGGAAATAACTTTAAATGCTGATGATATAAATTTCAGGACTCATCTGCTCACCTCATCTCCTGTGTCCCAGCTACAGGGTTAGGTCTGTGGAACACAGAGCAAAATGGGCCGATCCCGCCTGTCACCGGAGAAGGGTTGATTCTGAGAAGGGTCTGGAGAAATTCCCAATGGGGAAGAGAAGGGAACTCAGTTCAGGACCCTCAGGGTCCTTGGCCTACATGACAGAAAAGAATTTCCACGTGAGCCAGTCAGAGACGTAGACAGAGATTTATTTAGCAAAGCAAGAAATACACACTCAGGGGGAAATGTGAGCCATATAAAAGGGAGAGACCACTTGGGCATCCACAGCCCCTCTGTTAAAGGAGACTTGTAGAGGAGGGGCGGGCAGGAGGAGGGATGTGAGGTCAATGACATCAGTCATGTAGTCCCAAAATGACTGAGGGTGTCTTGGTCATCTTTTGGGGTCCTGAAGGAGCCTCTACTATCTTCTCAATATGTATCTCTTTTGTTTAGACTGTTCAGGGACAGCTAACAGTGCCCAAGGAAATTGCTTTTTTGTTTAAAACATTTACAGATGGGATAGCTAACAGGGCCCAAGGAGATTACTCGTTTGTGTGACTTCTACCCTCTGACCAACAGATACCTCTCCCCCTTAACTAGTCCTAGATTGGATAATTAACAGTTCCAGGTATTTTGCAAGTGGGTTTTCAAAATGGCCACCTTTGGGGGTCTTTTGTGTAGTCTCTGTTGTCTGATCAATAGATAGCCCTTCGAGGATAGTCAGTGGTGCTCTGTGCTCAGGGAAATTTAAGTAAAGACTTATAAATTCCTCACAGATTGGGACTAATAAACCTGGCTGGGGAGGAAGGGTGTTGGGGAATTTTGCCACAGACTTCCATATTAAAGTTACATTTTCTTTGTTCTTCTTTTATGTCTCCTTTCTAGCTATTTCTTTTATGTCTTCTATTTTTTTCTCACTAACATTTTTTTGGCCTGGAGTTCAGGGGTGACGTTGTTGCTCCAGGAAACTTGTGCTATTTGGAATTCTGGTTCAGTTCTACTGGTGTTTGCTGAGTTTATTATGGAACGGGAGGGAAGCCAGCCAAGGGTCTCTTCTCCCATATAGGTATTCTGGTCTGCAAGTAATACTCAAGCATGGTGGATGGAGGAGGGATAAGACCAGCAAGCAACCCATTCCAGGACAGGGAAGACAAGATTTTAATGTGCTTGTTGCTGGCAGGCAAAAAATAAGTATATGATTATGTTGCTTGTTGTTGGGGATATTTTCCAGGTCAGAAAATAGATGCTTGCAAAAGGCAGTGGTTGAATCATACTGAGATCAGCCAGGCTCAGAAAATCAAGGGCCACATGTGGTCTCTCCCATGTGGAAGCTAGAGAGAAAAAAAAGAACAGAAAAGAGGGCTCATGAAAATTAGGAAAGAGAACAGAAGAGTAGCGGAAGGGGTTCGGGAGGGAGGAGGGGAAGGCAAGGAGAACAAACAGACCGAACAATGTTGTGTGCATGGATGAACGTATCACGATGAATCTCGCTGTCACATAACAGTCCAAAGCACCAATAAAAATTTTGAAAGAACCACCTGTCATCCCAGTACCTGGGAGGCTGAGACAAGAGGATCACAGGTTCGAGGCCAGCCTCAGCCAGTGAGCAAGACTCTCAGCAACTTAGTGAGACCCTGTCTCAAAATATAAATAAATAAGTAAGTAAATAAATAAATAAATAAATAAATAAATAAATAAATAAAAAGGGCTAGCTGTTTAGCTCAGAGGTAGAATGACCCTGGGTTAATTGCCAGTACAAAAAATAAAATAAAATTGAAAAAGAGCCGAGCACGGTGGCACACGCCTATGATGCCAGTACTTGGGAAGCTGAGAGAGGATCCTGTTTTAAAATAAAAACTAAAGGTCTGGAGATACGGCTCAGTGGTAGAATGCCTTTGGGTTCATTCCCCAGTGTCATGATGAAACGAGTGGTAATTCCTAGGGATCCCACTGGAGGCGCGACACATGGCAGACTCCATACTTAGGTTCTGGCTGGAGCCATTCATTGCATTGCAACCAACCCTAACTATGGGCCTTGGGGGTTCTCACCCTTCCTTCCAGCAGTCGTCCAGCGAGTCCACTTCCGGCCTCAGGGTGTCCCCAGGTTTCTTTGCAGAGTGAGGGCGGGGTGTCCAGGCTTAGGTCTGTCCGCCTCTGTCATCCTGGGACCAGGAACAAGGAATTGCCCCACAACTACCAGCAGAGCTGGTGGAGTCATCGTTGAGCCTTGTCCTGTGAGGACAGACGGAGAGCCCAGTCATGATTGGGGTTCCCAGGCTCGTACATGATGGGGGTGCAGAGTCCTGTTCACACGACGGGAGGCCAGGCGGACCGACAGGGGATCCCCATGAGTTGGAGAGTGCCTCGTTGTCTGAGCTTCTGCTGCGGTTCTTATACTCTTCTTGGGCCTGGGCTCTTCTGCGACCCTCTGATTAGGTGCTCTCATTCCAGTGGCTCCCCCTTCTGCATATCTTGTCATGACGTCTTCTTGCGTCGGTTGGGTGAGCTATCCCTTGAGCCCCATTCTAACTACCTAAGTCACACGTCTCCAAGTCACATCAAACCAGGGTCATAAACAGCCATTTTTATATATAGGCATGGTCATTCTTATGTGTATTTTATACAATAAGCAATAATAGCAATCAGTGGGTAGTCAGTCAATATTTGCCAATCAATATCTGTAACTCATGACAAACAAACAAACAAACAAATAAACAAACAAACAAACGTAGTGGCCGGCTGTCCTGAGACCCAAGACGCTCTTGCATGATCCCCGGCAGGCACATGGAGAAGCCTAGAGCTCCTTAGGGGATTCTTGACTATTTCTACTTTACCTTAAGTAACTCGAATTAGCAGCATAAACCTTTCTTCAAAGACAGTTTTCAGGCCAAGTGCACAAAAAGAAGAAGAAGAAGAAAAAAAAACACCAGAACTCTTGGCTTTAAGCCAAGATGGACTGGCAGAGCCCTCCCACTGTGGCTTATCTTTGCATCTAAAAGTGACCTTTGAAAGACTAAGTATGCATTATATGAATAAATTAACCAAGTTTTGCAGAACCGCGCCTGAGGGTTACTCTCTGGGAATCTGGATTTACACCGAGAAGAGAGGCGAGCTAAGACTAGGTAATTTGGAGTCTTGCTATGCAAGGATTTGGAAAGGAGCCTGGTGCATTCCACTTAATCCAGGAGGCAGTGGACTCGCGGGGGACTGTGGGGGACAGAGAGACGTGACTCAGAGCTGCCCTTTAGTAGGATTAATCGGGCCGCGCTGTGTGTGGGTTGGCCTGAATTTTGCAAAATAGCAGGATTTTTTGAGGCCAATGACGGGGATGGAGAAATGAGCAAACAAAAAACACACGGAATTCAAAGCCTCAGGATTTAGAGGCGGATCGGATCTCAGCTCCCGGATGCAGGCAAACCTAGGTGCTTTCTACAGAGAATCTGGGGCTGGGCTCAGTGGTTTTCGGAAGGGAGTCTAAGTGCGGAGTTGGAAGGTTTCTTTTTTGGTTTTAATTTTTACATTTATGTGTTTGTTTGTTTGTTTGTTTGTTTGTTTATTGGTGCATTGTAATTATACACCTTGATGGGTTTCAGGGTGGTAGGAGTATACATGCACACATCGGTCAATTAGCCCTCCCCCAATTCCCACCCCCATTCCCCCCCTTTCCTCCTTCTCATGCTCAACATTGTAGTTGATTTTGATAAATTTGTATATGTACATCCTGTGCATTAGGGTGTTTCCCTCGTCCCCCCTCCTATCCCCCTCAGTTAGGTCGCCTTCTTTACTCAGCTAAGGTTTCTCCTTCTTTGTCTGGAGTCCTTCCTACGCCCTATTCTCCCTAGCTTCTGCATATTAGGGAGAGCATCCGACTTTTCACTTTTTGTGACTGACTAATCTCACTAAGCATAATGTTCTCTAATTCCATCCATTTCCCTGCAAATGACGTAATTTTGTTCTTCTTTTTGGCTATGTAAAATTCCATTGTGTACATATCCCATAGTCTTGTAATCCATTCATCTGTTGACGGACACCTTGGCCGGTTCCATAGTTTGGCAATTGTGAATTGTGCAGCTATAAACATAGATACACATGCATTAGTCTGGTAGTTTGGTTTCAGTCCTTTTGTGTAGATGCCTAGAAGTGGTATTGCTGGGTCATATGGTAGATTCATTCCCATTCTTCTGAGGATCCTCCACACTGTTTTCCAAAGTGGTTGCACTAATTTGCAATCCCACCAGCAGTGTATTAGAGTTCCTGCTTCTCCACATCCTCGCCAGCACTGGTTGTTGTTTGTGTTTTTAATGATTGCCGTTCTAATTGGGGTTAGGTGAAATCTCAGGGTAGTTTTGATTTGCATCTCTCTGATTGCTAATGATGTTGAACATTTTTTCACACATTTATTGGCCATTTGTATTTCTTCTTTTATGAAGTGTCTATTTAGTTCACTTGACCATTTTTTGATTGGGTTGTTTTGATTGAGTTTCTCGAGTTCTCTGTATATTCTAGATATGAGTCCTCTATCAGAGAGGAGCTGACAAAGATCTTCCCCATTCTGTCGGCTCTCTGTTAAGGTTCTGGCTAGTTTCCTTTGCTGCGCAGTTTTAATCATCTGATTTTCTTCTGTTTCCCCACCATCTGTGAAAAAGTAATACTCTTTTTTTTTTTTTTGGGCGGTACTGGGGATTGAACCCAGGGGCGTTCTACCTCCACGCTACACCCCTGGCCCTATTTTTAATACTTTATTTTGAAACCGGGTCTCACGAAGTTGCAGAGGGCCTCACTAAGTAGAGAGAGAGAGAGAGAGCGAGAGAGAGAGAGAGAGAGCTGAGGCTGGGCGCGAACCCGGATCCTCAGGTCTCTGCCTCCCAAAGTACTGGGATTACAAGCATGCGCCACCACGCCTGGCTGAGTAATACTCTTTCTGGAGCTGAGCATTAAACTTTGGGGATTTTGTTCTGTTTCATTTCGTTTTTTGTTACTGGGGCTAGAACCCAGGAGCATTCTAACTCTGAGCTACACCCCCAGCCCCTTTTTGTAATTTTTTTATTTTAAAACAGGGTCTCGCTAAATTCCCAAGGCTGGCCCCCAACCTGTAGTCCTCCTGCCTCAGCCTCCCAAGTATGGGGATGACAGGCATGCGCCACCACACCCAGCTTGATTTTCACTGTTTTTAAAACATGCAGAAACTATAAAAGACTGACACACTTGTCCAACAAAGTCAGGTCTCTGCTGCCACTGCCTGGCCTTCATTTTAGCTCCTGAGCGTGCAGGCAAAAAGATGCTTTTCTGTTTAAAAAATGTACATATTTTCCCCTTAAAGGATGCAAAGTTTACCAACTCCATACCTAGACAATATTTCTTTAACTTTATTTACAGACACTTTCTTCTTCTTTTTTTCTTTATTTGGTACTAGGAATTGAACCTAGGGGTGCTCTACCATTAAGCTGCACTCCCAGCCCTTTGTAATTTAGCAGCAGGGTCTCACTAAGTTGCTGAGGCTGGCCTCGAACCTGCGATCCTCCCATCTCAGTCTCCCAAGTACTGGGAATACAGGCGTGCGCCTCCGTGCCCAGCTTTATAGATATATTTCTAAGAGCAAAGGAAAATCAGAATCAAACCCTGGGAATCCAGGAACATATCCTGAGGAATGAGCTTCAAGGACAAATTTTAGTCAAAGCCTTTCCATTGACCTTTAAAATTCATCTGAGTCTTATACCCTATACCACAGTATCCTCCTATCTGACCTATTATCAAACCGTATCCTATCTGACTTCTTTTTTTTATTTCTTTTTTTGTGGTACTGAGGATTAAACCCAGGGGCATTCTACCTCTGAGCTACACCCCCAGCCCTATTTTTTATTCTTTATTTTTGGAACAGGGTCTCACTAAGTAGTGGAGGGCCTCACTCAGTAGCTGAGGCTGGCCGCGAACCCGGATCCTCCGGTTTCGGCCTCCCAAGTACTGGGATGACAAGCGTGCGCCACCACGCCCAGCTAAAATGGTTGCTTTTAACCCTTTCTTTTGCCAGGTCCTCTGTCCTGCCTCACTGCCACATCGGAGTGAGTAAGAAGCAGGTACTAAAAATACTGTTGAATCATAGCAGTCGCCCCTTAGTCAGAGGCTTATTTTTGAAAGTGCTTGCCACAAGACTGGGTAAGATTCAGCACTTGGCCTTATCTAACCCTGGCCGCCTACGGTCACCATTTTATCCCTTCAGAATTAGTATAGATTGAGTGTCCTTTATCAAAAATGCTTGGGACCAGGAGTGTTTCAAATTTCAAATTCTTTCAGATTTGAGAATCTTTGCATAGACATAATGAGATACCTTACGTCTGAGACCCAAGTCTAAACACCAAGTTCGTGCCAGGCGTGGTGGCGCACGCTTGTCATCCCAGTACTTGGGAGGCTGAGACAGGAGGATCACAGGTTCGCGGCCAGCCTCAGCTACTTAGTGAGGCCCTCCGCAACTTAGTGAGACCCGGTTTCAAAATAAAGAATAAAAAATAGGGCTGGGGGTGTAGCTCAGAGGTAGAATGCCCCTGGGTTCCATCCCTGGTACCGCAAAAAAAAAAAAAAAACTTTGAAGATATAAGAAAGGCATCTTTAAAAACTGACATCTCTGCTTCCAGAGAGATAGAACTCAATGTAACGACTGTAGGATAACTCTACAGAGAAATTGGTGTCAAGAAAAATTAATTAAGAACATCTGTCCAGAGAACACATTCCCATTGAGTTGATTTCTTCAGTGAGTACCTGCCTTTGAAAATTGCTGGATTAGTGTCTTCTTTTTAAAATAACAGCTAACCAGGTATGGTGGCGCACGCCTGTAATCCCAGTACTTAGGAGGCTGAGACAGGAGGATCCCAGGTTTGAGGCCAGCCTCAGCAACCTACTGAGACCCTGTTTCAAGACAAAAATTAAAAAGGACTGGGGGGAGAGCCGGGCGTGATAGCACACCCTTGTCATCCCAGTACTTGGGAGGCTGAGACAGGAGGATCTAGGTTTGCGGCCAGCCTCAGCTACTTAGTGAGGCCCTCCGCAACTTAGTGAGAGCCTGTTTCAAAATAAAGAATAAAAAATAGGGCTGGGGGTGGAGCTCAGAGGTAGAATATCCTTGGAGATAGAATGAATCTTGGAGTTCAATCCCCAGTCCCGCAAAAATAAAATATAAAATAAAATAAAATAAAATAAAATAATAAAATAAAATAAAATAATAATAAAATAAATAAAATAAAATCATAAAAAATAAAATCATAAAAAATAAAATAAATAAAATAATAAAATAAATAATAGAATAAATAAATAAAATAAAATAAATAATAAAATAAAATAAAATAATAAAGTAAAATAAATAAAATAAAATCATAAAAAATAAAATAAATAAAATAATAATAAAATAAATAATAGAATAAATAAATAAAATAAAATAAATAATAAAATAAAATAAAATAAAAAAATGGTTGCTAAACATTCTTTGCTATTGGCCCCAAAAATATGGTAGGAAAAGAGTCAATAGAGATAATAGAGATTTAATGTCCAGTAGCTTTGGATGGTACCCATCAGAAAACCATTGCCTGCTCCTTCTGTCTTAATTAGTATCCCAGTATAACTAGTCTCTCTGTATTTTCAACCAAGGATGAGACGTTTCACAATCTATTAAGCGTATTGCATTCCAAGGATCTGTTTACCCGGTTGTTAAAATTACCAGTGGGACAGAAACTGTCTGTCACTTCCCGAGCAATTAGTGTGTGAAAACTTATCAAAAGAAATCTGTCAAGTCTGAGTCAGTATAAATATCGCATGGAAGTCCCTAAGGAAATCAGGCTGAGCGGGGGACATTTCTTGCTCCTTGCAGCACGCGAGAATTTTTGTTTTATTTGCTCGGCTTCGTTTTTTCCGAATGTTACTGGCATTCCCTGGAACCCAATGGATGCATGTTTTGCTCTGATAAAAATAGATTTGGGTACTCAGGGGGAATCTGTATTGTCTGTGGAGTGCTCTAACAATAGCTCTCTGCTTTCAAATGTCAAGAGCTCTTGTTCACTGGAAGAGCACTGGAATAGGAGCTTATCCAGAAAGGAGTAGGGGACCATCTCTTCTACCACTTTCTTTACTTTATTTTTATTTATTTATTTATTTATTTGTTTGTTTATTTATTTATTTATTTATTTTGCAGTACTGGGAATGGAACCCAGGGGCATTCTACCTCCGAGCTTCACCCCCAGCCCTACTTTTTTTTCTTTATTTGGAAACAGGGTCTCACTAAGTTGCGGAGGGCCTCACTAAGTAGCTGAGGCTGGCCTCGAATCTGCGATCCTCCTGTCTCAGCCTCCCAAGTCCTGGGATGACAGGCGTGCGCCACCACGCCCGGCTTCCGCCACTTTCTGATGCTCCGACGTGACTCTCTCTAGGCCTCAGAATTTTCATACCTTCCAAAGGAAGATGTAGGACAGTTGACCTGTTGGTACATTTTAGCTCCACTACTCTGTTTGCCTGCTCCAATATACGTGTTATTATTTTACTATCTTCTGCCCACTCTTTTATGATTGTCCTGGACATATCTACAAACAAAGATACAAACTCCAGGGGGTGATAATTGCTGTAAATAAAACTAAGTTAATATTTTGGCTAGATATTTCCCCTGTGTGGAGGCTTGGCACTGAGCACAATGCGATTATTATTATTATCATTATTATTATTATTATATTATTATTATCATTGTTTGATACTGGGGATTGAACCCAGGAACATTCTACCTCTGACCTACATCCCCAGGCCTATTTTACTTTTTATTTTGTTGTTGGTTTTTTTTTTGTTTTTTATTTGCGGTACCGGGGATTGAACCCAGGGGTGTTCTACCTCCGCGCTACACCCCCGGCCCTATTTTTTATACTTTATTTTGAAACCGGGTCTCACGAAGTTGCGGAGGGCCTCATTAAGTAGAGAGAGAGAGAGAGAGAGAAAGAGAGAAGAGAGAGAGAGCTGAAGTTGGCCGCGAACCCGGATCCTCCGGTCTCCGCCTCCTACTTTTTATTTTGAAACAGAGTCCTACTAAGTTGCTGAGGGCCTCACTAAGTTGCTGAGGCTGGCATCGAACCTGCAATCCTCCTGTCTCAGTCTCCCAAGCACTGGGATGACAGACGTGCGCCACCATACCCAACACACATGTGATTTTTACCAGGTCACTAGAAGTGGATTTTTCCTGACCTTTGCACTTCTCGACTCGGTGAGCACTTTCAAAAGTCAGATGTTAAACCGATGACATTAGTTAGAATTCTTAGCACATATTCTTGGCAACTGGTTTGGCCCTAGCCTTTTTTTATAGCACGAAAAATGTTTACAGCGTTATATTGTTGTGGCCAATTGGGGAAATGATTGCAATTTCAATGCACCATTTGGTTGTTTTCTTTCTTTCATTTTCTCTTTATTCAATTTGGAAATGAAGGCTTCCTCTGGTGTATAGTTAACACTTCCACTGGAGTTCATGAACGTCGTGGGGTCAAGTCAGAAGGCAGATTTGGCCCTAAGAGATACCGGGCGGGAAACCATGACAACTCGTTTAGCCTTAATCACAGGGAACAGCTTGAACATTGTTTCTGAGGCGCTAGGAGAGCTAGCGAGGCCCCCGAGGCCGGCCTCCAGGTCTGTGTGTGACCATCTGAGGGTGACAAGGTTCACACACCATGAGGTTTTCATTTCTCTTGACTACTCCATTCACAACATGGATTTAACTTTGATTTATTTGTATTTGTTTGTTTGTTTGTTTGTTTATGATACTGGGGATTGAACTAAGGGGCACTCTATGTCTGAGTAGAGTGCAGCCCTTCCTTCCTTCCTTCCTTCCTTCCTTCCTTCCTTCCTTCTTTCCTTCCTTCTTTCCTTCTTGGTACTGGGGATTGAACCCGGGGCATTCTCCCTCCAAGCTATACCCCCAACGCTTTTTACTTTTATTTTTTTTTGCTTTGAAACAGGATCTCATTAGGTGGCCGAGGCTGTCCTCGAACCTGCAATCCTCCTGTCTCAACCTACTAAGTACTGGGATTACAGGCGTGTGCCACCATGTCTGGCCATTTTTATTTTTTTACTTTAATAGTAATTGAGCTGACAAAGTACAACCACTAAGAGCTAACTCTACACAGCCCTTCTGAGGTTTCAGAGTGATCTCCCATAATAGAGTCTCACTGTCTACCTACATCACATTTAAAATTATCACCCATCACTGGACGCGGTGGCGCACGCTTGTAACCCCAGTACTTGGGAGGCTGATACTGGAGGATCTGGGTTCGCGGCCAGCCTCAGCTACTTAGTGAGGCTGAGCTCCACTCCGCAACTTAGTGAGACCCTGTTTCTAAATAAAGAATAAAAAATAGGGCTGCGGGTGGAGCTCAGAGGTAGAATGCCCCTGAGTTCAATCCCTAGTACCGGAAAAAAATAAAATAAAATTATCACCCATCTTATGGATTAAGATGTTGAAAGTACTGGGTGTGGTGGTGCACACCTGTAATCCCAGTACTTGGGAGGCTGAGACAGGAGGATCACAGGTTCAAGGCCAGCCTCAGCAACTTAGCAAGACTGTTTCAAAACAAAAAATAAAAAGGACTCAGGGTGTAGCTTGGAGGTAGAATGCCCCTGGGTTCAATCCCCAATTCAAAAAAATAAATAAAAGAAGCTACAATGAGAGGATTTAAATGTTTAAATGGCTTCCCTTATGTAACACAAGATTGCACTTGGGTCTTCTTTTCTGTTTGTTTTTCTCCCAATTAAAAAAATAAATAACAAAGCAGATGTCTTTTTTTTTTTTAAATACCCACTTTCTGGTTGCTAAGCAAGTTTCCTCCCACAGAATCCAAGCAGCCTCCCAGCCCCGAGCCACCACAACAGTTTTGCAAAATCTCTTCAGGGAAACAAATTTCCAGTTTCATGTATTTGATTACGACTGTCCTTGGAGAAGTGTGGGTTGCTGACTATGGCGCTGGTAAATGACTTTCTAACTTTTGTCTTGTGGCTTTGGAGAGGCTAATTTATACGTAAAAGTCTCCACTAGCTAATTAGGGGATAGGCGGGGTTCTCCTCCTGTTCAGACTGGAAAATACAGTTGCTGAGAGATTCCTGTTTGCCTAAAACTCCCGTTATGAGAGCCAGGTACACTTGCCTACTCTGCTGTTCATTCAAAACAGGAAGGTTAGCCAGTCATGGTGGCGCAGGCTTGTAATCCTAGTACTTGGGAGGCTGAGACCGGAGGATCCGGGTTCGCGGCCAGCCTCAGCTACTTAGTGAGGCCCTCCGCAACTTAGTAAGACCCTGTTTCAAAATAAAGAATAAAAAATAGGGCTGGGGGTGGAGCTTGGAGGTAGAATGCCCGGGGTTCAATCCCTGGTACCGCAAAAAAAAAAAAAAAAATACCAGGAAGGCTGCCATACTGGATGGTACTGTTTCATGACCTATTCTAGGGAGCTTACCCCCCTCGTTTTCATTTCTGGAAGAAGTAACTAGCTTGCTGGGAAGCGTTTGTTTATTTATCCTGAACGGCCTCCTAATAACAGCGTGGGGTGCCTTCTAATTACACGCACACGCATAAATGAAATGATTAGCTCTTCTCATATAAACATAATTATATCTCTGTAAAATTATGCACGTGGAAATGTTGTAATCCGGGGGTGAAAGGAAAGCAGTCGGCACGACCCCTCTTTTGTGTGTCGACAGTGGATTTAGTAAAGCAAAACGTGTTTCCTGTCTCCCGTCCAGCTGTCTGGGACAATTACGATTGGGATTCCTTGAAGGATTAAACAGCAGAAATACCTTTTACCGTAATTAGTGTTCTCTTTACAACACTCGAGTGGCCTCTCGGTCACTTTCCCAGGACACTGCATGTGCCGGGAATGTGACCAGGATCTTGAGAAATTGTGACATCATACAGTAGCTCAGCAACTCGTTCTGGAACCAGAGGCGCCCTTGCTACCTCCCCTGCCCCAAAGCCAAGTAATTCTTGAGGATAAAATGCTGGCTAATCAGGGCCAGTGGCTAGTCCGTCCCTTTCCGGCTTTGGGGAACCCAAAAAATACTGGGGAAAAAAAAACTCTTTAAAGAGAGGAATCGTAGACTGCCTGGAGCTGAAGAAGTCTGATTGTTTTAGCACTCAGGAGTTCACTCCAGCAAGTCATACCAAGTCACTGTCTCTGAGATTTCTTTGAAACTGAAAGTTTGTAAGCTGGGCATGGTTGTGCATGCCTGTCAGCCTGTCATCCCAGTACTTGGGAGGCTGAGACAGGAGGATCACAGGTTTGAGGCCAGCCTCAGCAGCTTAACGAGATGCTCAGCAACCTAGTGAGACCCTGTTTCAAAACAAAAAATAAAATAGGATTGGGAATACAGCTCGGAGATAGAATTGCACTGGGTTAAATCCCAAGTACATGGAAAGGAAAGGGAAGGGAAGGGAAGGGA
>PVJS01007054.1:44984-57686 GCA_004027185.1 Glis glis
GAGCGAGCACGCAAGTGAACAAGCACAGGCTCAGGCGTGTTCATTCATAAAACATTTACCTAATCCTTAAGAAAAATAAGAACTTTGAAAGGAACATTTTCAGAAGTGACTGCCCATCCCATTTATCCCCCCGGTATTCTGGGATGAATAAGTATTTGCAAAAATGTTGCTCTGTGACCACTATTTTATACTCACTTCCTTATGTCTATAACAATTTTTCAGCTAATTTTAATTCTAGATTTATATATGTAGGATCAGTCAACTAATCAGTTAAGGTGTATTTAATGAGTATTTGCTACAGTGTTAAACGGCCATCTCCCTAAAATGATAGACAAGTGTCGTTCTCATGATTAACAAGTCTGGGGTTTAGTCTGATTGCTAAACTAGTCTACTTGCTAAACAATGTGACAGGATAACCTCCTGTTAACCTCCTTGATGAACTACCATCTCACTAAAATTGTCTCAGTCAACATTCCCAACTGCTGTAATCCAAGCAATTTAGAGGAAGGAAGATTTATTTGCTCATAGTTTTTGGAGATTTTGGGGTCCAGTCCACGTGAGGCTGGGTCAGCAGAGCTTAGGGCATGGTGGTGGGAAGCAGAGAGAGGGAGAGAGCAAGGGTCTGATCTCACATGACATGATGGGGGCTAGAAGCAAGAAAGCCCAGGAACCCAACTTCTCCACCCACACCCCCCCAGCCTAGGTGACCACCTAGTAAATCCATCACAATGGATTTATCCACTGATGAGATGACAATCCTTACGACTTAATTACATCAACTCTGAACATTAATACATGAACTCTTCAGACGATGTCCCACATCTAACCACAACAAAAATGATAGAGAATTTCTACCTCCTAAGTAAGGAGAGAGTAGACTTTGGGTCGATAGTGGGCTACAGTGGTTGAAGACTAGGTTGAGTGTCAGGAATTCTGTCTCTAACTAGGGCTAAGAGTTTGGGATTAGTTATTGTTTCTTCATGGAAAACTACCAAATGCATTGGAAACCACAAAGTTCTATGCAAATATATGTCATGACGATGAAATATAACGATTATCTATAGAGTGAAAGAGGTGTAGAGTTAGTTTCCAGGGTATACTGAGCAGAGATTATAGATTATTTCAGCCAAAGTTGGTAGTGCATGCCTGTAATCCCAGGACTTGGGGGACTGAGACAGGAACATTGAAGGTTCAAGGCCAGCCTCAGCAACTTAGTGAGGCCCTCTGCAACTTAGTGAGATCCTGCTTCAAAATTAAAAAGTCAAAATAGGGCTGGGGGTGTAGCTCAGAGGCAGAACGCCCCTGGTTTCAATCCTCAGTACCAAAAAAACAAAAAATTTATGGATTTCCTGGCTCATAAATTTGAGCCTCAGTTTAATAGGTCCAACATAGAACCTGGTACATGTTTAGCAAACTATAAATGATCATTCTCTTGATGTAACTGTGTCAGACCTGTCTTAATCAGCTACCAGTGTAACTAGAAGATACACTGGTATCTAGAAATAACACCTTATTGAATGGACACTAGGGAGACTGGTAAATATTCTTATAGGACTGTGATTACTATATATTACTTTATATTATATATTACTACTATAGTAATATATAATATTATACTATAGTGGTAATATATAGTATATATAGTAGTAATATATAGTATATAGTAGTAATATATAATACTACTATAGTAATATATAATATATATATTACTAAATATATATATTTACTAAATTTATTTACTAAATTTTTATTACTAAATTTTTTATTTACTAAATATTTACTAAATTTACTAAATTACTAAATATATACATATATTTACTAAATTACTAAATATATATATATATTTACTAAATTACTAAATATATATATGTTTTACAGGCTGAAAAAGATCAGTTGGGCAACACTATGAATTTCTAACCTGTCCGCTTCTTTCCTGAATCCATCAGGTCTCAGAGCCCAGAGACATAGCGGTAATGATGGTTCCTTCCTCTTTCAGAGCTGAGCTACGCCTGGATCTTCAACGAGTACCCTTCATATCAGGATAACCGCCGCTTTGTCTCTCAAGAGACTGGGAATCTGTATATTGCCAAGGTGGAAAAATCCGATGTTGGGAATTACACCTGCGTGGTGACCAATACCGTGACCAACCACAAGGTCCTGGGGCCCCCCACGCCACTCATACTGAGAAATGACGGTGAGTCTTCTGAGTTGATTAATTCTGTTTTGGGGGAGATCACAGGCTTATTCTGGAAAGATGTTTTTGATGCACAGAGCTTTATAGTGTAATGCTTTCTATATATTTGATCCCCATGTTTCGTCCACGTTGTCAGAAATAAACCCCTCGATCCATTTTTGGAAAACTAATGAGAAGTCTAATTGCTAATCTCGATTGGAATGGAATGTGGGATTAGGTGAGTATAAATAACAAGGGAGTCTATTTCTTGTTTTCCTCCCTCTTAAGTCGTGTACACCGGCAGAATGAATCGCAAGGTCGAACAATTAGCTCATTCATTAGTTCTATGCAATTTAGTATTCAGGGCCCAGAAATGGGTTTTAAATTATTTTAGTAGCATCTGGATTTACAATACTGAAGGCCTTGTTCCAGGCTCAGTGAGACGCAGAAATGATGAGGCTCGGTTGAGTCAAAAGTTTTAATTCAGCCGGGCGTGGTGGCGCACGCTTGTAATCCCAGTACTTTGGGAGGCGGAGACCGGAGGATCCGGGTTCGCGGCCAGCCTCAGCTCTCTCTTTCCCTCTCTCCCTGTCTCTCTCTCTCTCTCTCTCTCTACTTAGTGAGGCCCTCCGCAACTTCATGAGACCCGGTTTCAAAATAAAGTATAAAAAATAGGGCCGGGGGTGTAGCGCAGAGGTAGAACGCCCCTGCGTTCAATTCCCGGTACTGCAAAAAAAAAAAAAAGTTTTAATTCCCTATGCTGTTATGAGAATACTTCAAGAAAACATATGAATTCCACCTAAATTGCTTAAGTGACCTAATAATAGATGACAAATTATCATGTGCTTTTAAAAGACAGTGTTGAGCCGGTCGTGGTGGCGCACGCTTGTAATCCCAGCATTTGGGAGGCTGAGACAGGAGGATCGCAGGTTCAAGGCCAGCCTCACTAATTTAGTGAGACCCTGGTTAAAATAAAAAATAAAATAGGGCTGGGGGTGTAGGTCAGAAGTAGAATACCCCTGGGTTCAAACCCCAGCACCAAAAAAAAAAAAAGGAAAAAAATTAAAAGACAGTGTTATATGGCAAACTCTAGAAGTACCATGTTTCTTTCGATCATGGGCTTTTGTGTATATACTGTGCCTTCTTCTGAAAGCTCGCCCGTTAGTCCTAACCTCTCCCTTGGATAATTGATATGGACTGGTCCTTTAATTTCTTGAAAAATATCACCGTGCCCAGGAAGCCCTCTCTGCCTATCTACCCCTTCTTTACCCATGGTGTAGCAGGTGAATTCTCTGGCATTCCCAGAGCAACCCGTTATTCCCACACTCCCTAAAAACCATGTTTTCTATATCACTGTTACCTGTATGTTTCCCTCTCTCCCTTACTGTAAATTTGCCTTTTTATTTATTTATTTATTCATTCATTTATTTTTATAGTGCTGGGGCTTGAACCCAGGGGATGCTGTACCCCCCCCCAAGCTATACCCCTGGCCCCTTTTATTTTTTATTTTGAAACAGGGTCTCAGCCGGGCATGGTAGTGCACACCTGCAATCCTGATACTTGAGAGGCTGGGACAGGAGGATCACAGGTTCGAGGCCAGCCTCACCAACTTAGTGAGACCCTGTTTCAAAATAAAAAATAAAAAGGTGAGCCGGGCGTGGTGGCGCATGCTTGTAATCCCAGTACTTGGGAGGCTGAGACAGGAGGATCGCAGATTCGCGGCCAGGCTCAGCTACTTAGTGAGGTCCTCTGCAACTTATTGAGACCCTGTTTCAAAATAAAGAATAAAAAATAGGGCTGGGGGTGTAGCTCGGAGGTAGAATACCTCTCTGGGCTCAATCCCCAGTACCACAAAAGATAGATAGATAGATAGATAGATAGATAAATAAATAAATAAATAAATAAATAAATAAATAAATAATAAAAAGGTCTGGGAGTATAGCTCAGAGGTAGAATGTCCTTGGGTTCAATCCCCAGTACCACAAAAGATAGATAGATAGATAGATAGATAAATAAATAAATAAATAAATAAATATAAAAAGGTCTGGAAGTACAGCTCAGAGGTAGAATGTCCTTGGGTTCAATCCCCAGTACCACAAAAAAAAAGGTATTGTTTGCAGGTAAAGCTTCCAGAACTTGCTAATTCGTGGACGTGGGAGGTGACGGAGAAGAAAATGAAGGGTGACACACGGGTTTCTGGTGTCGCCACGGAGCTCTGGAATGTCACATACTGAAATATAGTTTTGCTGAACAGGTTTGCAAAGGAAAAGTTGAGAATAAGTTGAGAAACATTTGAGGATTATTTTTAGACATTATCTGTAAAACCCAAAACACAGCTTCTCCCTTGGCAACACGAAGAATTCTATTTTCTGCTTTTTGGTCATCTCTCTACTGTAATATTCATCTAAGATATTCATAATTACTAGCCAGCTTGACTTTCCCCACCCTACTCACAAGATGATCAAAGATCAGAACTCTCAGCTGAGTCAAGTGGCACCGTCATCCCAGTCCTTGGGAGGCTGAGACAGGAGGATCGCAGGTTCGCGGCCAGCCTCAGCAACTTAGCAAGACCCTCAGCAACTTAGCGAGACCCTGTTTCAAAATAAAAAGATAAAATAGGGCTGGAGGTGTAACTCAGAGGTAGAACGCCCCTGGATTCGATCCCCAAGATGAAAAGCAAAATATAACAAAAAAAAATCCGGGTGTAAGGACACACACTTGTCATCCCAGTACTTGGGAGGCGGAGAAAGGAAGATTGCAGGTTCTCAGCCAGCTGCAACAAGTTGGTGAGGCCCTCTGCAACTTAGTGAGACCCTGTTTCAAAATAAAAACTAAAATAGGGCTGGGGGTGTAGCGCGGAGGTAGAACGCCCCTGGGTTCAATACTCAGTACCACAAAAGTAAATAAATTAAATAAATAAATAATAAAACAGGCTGGGGGAATAAGTCAGAGGTAGAATGCCCCTGGGTTCCATCCCCAGTGTCACACACACACACACACATACACACACATATACACATACACATATACACACATATACGCATACACACACACATACACACACACACACACACACATATATACATATACAGCCTCTCTCTCTTTCTCCTTCCTCCCTTCCTTTTTTCTCTTTCTCCCTCACTCTTTCCTTCCCTTCCTTCCTTCCTTTCTTCCTTTCATCTCTCTCTCCTTCCTTTCTTTTTCTTTCTTTCTCCCTCACTCTCTCTCCTTCTCTTTCTCTCTCTCTCTCTCTCTCTCTCTCTCTCTCTTTCTTTCTTTCTTTCTTTTGTGCTGGGGATTGAACTCAGAGGCATTGTACCTCTGAGCTCCCCACCCCCCCAGCCCTATTTTATCTTTTGTTTTGAAGCAGGGTCTTGCTAGGTTGCTGAATATCTCAGTACTTGCTGAGTCTGTAGTGAGAAATTGGAAATTCCTCCCAAGTAACGTAATAGGTATTTTGTAGTATTCACCTCTAAGAAGTATAAAATTGAGCCGGGCGTGGCGGCGCACGCTTGTAATCCCAGTACTTTGGGAGGCGGAGACCGGAGGATCCAGGTTCGCGGCCAGCCTCAGCTCTCTCTCCCTGTCTCTCTCTCTCTCTCTCTCTCTCTCTCTACTTAGTGAGGCCCTCTACAACTTCGTGAGACCCGGTTTCAAAATAAAGTATAAAAAATAGGGCCGGGGGTGTAGCGCGGAGGTAGAACACCCCTGGGTTCAATCCCCAGTACTGCAAAAAAGAAAGAAGTATAAAATTGAGAGTTGTTAGACAAATGCGAAAGAATGTCGTATCCCAGTTTATAGTTATTCATCTAGATATTTTTTATTCTCTGAAATGACAATACAACTTGTTTCCTAGGATTATGTGGGAACGTGCACCTTTTGTTTGGGTGCCATAAAGGAAAAGATTATAACTGAGAAAAGTGCATCCTCATTATTATTTTTGTATTATTTCCATTTTATTTTATTTTGTTTTATTTATTTTGGTGCTGGGGATTAAACCCAGGGACCTTCTACCTCTGGGCTACACCCCCAGCCCTATTTTATTGTTTTGTTTGGAAACAGCGTCTAAGCTACTGAGAGTCTTGCTAAGTTGCTGAGGCTGGCCTCAAACCTGCAATCCTCCTGTCTCAGCCTCCCAAGTACTGGGATTATAGGCATGTGCTACGACGCCCGGCCATCTTTGTTATTTTTTTTATCAACCCAGATACTAAAGTAGTCCATTGACCAATATTAGTCCCATTGCTAGTTATCAATAATCCCGAGCTTGCTTTATTGTGTGCGCCCCACACAGATCTCAAAAAAATTGTCCCTAACTTTCCACAAACAGAGGTAGGGTTTGTGGAAATATAACATCACTACCAGAGAAATAATAGAATGCAGTGATAATCATAATGGCTATTTCTTCTCGCTTCAGTCATTACCCCTACCTCCCTCTCAGATAGCTAAAATGCGGAGAATTAACATAGAAATGCGCAATCGGGAAAATGAAATAAAGTCATAGGATGTTTGTGTATACGACACGCACGGTCCGTAATTCAGCAGGAAGAGCCCTGGCCTGGCCTTCGCGTCGCTTCTGTTTTCTTTGAGACCATCTGGGAATGGTTCGGCAGTTTTTGTTTTGCTTATAACAACCGAAACAAATACCGATCGGTTCACAGCCTGGGTCTGTCTGATGGGCCCATGTTTGGTGCACTGGTTGTTAAAAATTTTTTGAATATTATCCCTCATTAGAACTCTACAGAGAAGAGATATTAGGGAACGAGGGGAAAAAATAAATGTATCCTATCTTGGAGTTGCAAGTTGTTTCATCCTCTTTTCTTTTCTCTGCTTCATCCCCATATTTATATCGATGTTGTTAGGTATGTATATGTATTTATACACATCCCTATATTTATATATATATGTTGTGAGGTGTGTATATGTATTTATACACTAGATATATTATCTTTGGAGATTTTTTTTTGTGTGTGTGGTACTGGGGATTGAACCCAGGAGCATTCTACCTCTGAGCTACACCCCGGCCTTTTTCATTTTATTTACTTATTTATTTATTTATTTATTTATTTATTTATTTACTTACTTACTTACTTAACTTACTTATTTGTGGTACTGGGGATTGAACCCAGGGGCCTTCTACCTCTGAGCTACACCCCCTGCCTATTTTATTTTTTCTTATTTAGAAACAGGGTCTCACTAGGTTGCTTGCTGAGAGTATCACTACTTGCCGAGGCTGGTCTCAAAATTGCAATCCTCCTGTCTCAGCCTCCCAAGTACTAGGATTACAGGCATGCGCCACCATGCCTGGCTCAGCCTTGACTTTCCTAAAAGTTTACTGTACCTTAATATCAAGTTAAAATCTTTAAAGTTTTTATGTACATTCTCAAGTATACATGAAACAGCTGACCACGTTTTCTGAAGCCCTCGACGATTTGGCCCTACTTAATTTTATTTAGCCCTGAAAGTGTACATCCAGCTCAGCGTGGACGTACTTTGCGTTCTTATCTTAAATCAGGCTTAAACCTTTCTCCTTCTTTCCTTCCTTCCTTCCTTCCTTCCTTCCTTCCTTCCTTCCTTCCTTCTTTTCTTTTCTTTCTTGATACTAGGAATCGAACCCAGGGGCATTCTTTCTTGGAGCTACACCCCCAGCCCTATTTTAGATTTTATTTTGAAACAGAATCTCACTAAGTTTCGGAGGGCCTCACGAGGTTGCTGAGGGTGGCCTCAAACCTGTGATCCTCCTGCCTCAGCCTCCCAAGGACTGGGATTCCAGGTGTGTGCCACCACATCCAGTTCAAGGAATCGCTTTTAAATTCTCCACCTGACCTACACCCTTTTGCTGATGTGTAGCATTTATGCACACAATGGGCAAAGCTCCGCCCTCTCTGTAAACATGATTTTATTTTATTTTATTTCATTTATTTATTTATTCATTTATTTATTTTTGCGGTATCGGGGAGTGAAGCCAGGGGCATTCTACCTCCAAGCTCCACCCCCAGCCCTATTTTTTATCTTTATTTTGAAACAGGGTCTCACTAAGTTGTGGAGAGCCTCACTAAGTAGCTGAGGCTGGCCTTGAACCTGCAATCCTCCTGTCTCAGCCTCCCAAATACTGGGATGACAAGCATGCGCCACCATGCCCGGCTAAACATGATTTTATTATTTAATATGTAGAACTTATACCAACATCCTTTGCTTTATTTTACTCTCGCTCCTCATTGCGACATCTGTGGAGCTCTGTCAACAGTATTCTGTCTGGTTCCTCGTTCTCTTACAATATCCCGGTTGAGGATCTGTGGGTATCAAGCATGTTTGACGAGCAGAGCTTCTAAATGACTAAAGGACTCGAGACAGTGTTGGCTAAACTGCCATCGCTAATCTGATTTAATTGCGTCTTAATGGTTCTGAGTATTTGGAAAGAGTCTGATGAGCTTAGAAGCTTGGCAGGACACCTTCCGCCCCTAGCACAGCCAGTTCCATTGCAGGCCCGGGGGAGACAAAGGTCTTGGATGGACATTTGACTGATCCATTACGAGGCATCTGTTCAGTGGGCATCGTACGTGGTACCCAGGGAAGTCAGAAAGACGTGATGTCAGCCCCTGGGAACTGTACGCTTAGACAACTCCAAATTAGTGGACAGTCTGTGTGTGTGTGTGTGTGTGTGTGTGTGTGTGTTACTGGGAATTGAACTCAGGGGCATTCTACCTCTGAGCTAAAACCCCAGCCCATTTTATTTTATTTTATTTTATTTTATTTTATTTTATTTTTTTAGTTTATTTATTTTATTTTATTTTATTTTATTTATTTTATTTTATTTTATTTTTTATTATTTATTTTATTATTTTATTTTATTATTTTATTTTATTTTTTATTATTTATTTTATTATTTTATTTTATTATTTTATTTTATTTTATTTATTTTATTTATTTTATTTTATTTTGAAACAGTGTCTTGCTAGGTTGCTGAGAGTCTTGCTACTTTCTGAGGCTGGCCTCGAGCCTGCGATCCTCCTGTCTCAGCCTCCCAAGTACTAGGATTACAGGCCTGCGCCACCACGCCCGGCTTTCATGTTTCATTCTTTATTGGAATTATTGAATGGAGTTCTACACAATACGTTGACAAACAGAGGGAATCGGAATGAAAGAAGGAACCAGATGCACCCAGCGTAGAGTGGAGGTGACTTGGGCAATCTTTTGATCATGCATTTCACCAACGAGCATTCATTGAGTGCCTGTTGTATACGTACCACTCGGGATGGCAAAGTATTTCTGTGCCCTCGCAGATTATAGTCTAGTGGAGGAGTCTAACCTGTGGACTGACAAAGAGTGGGGCCATATTGGGGGGGGATGGATAAAGTAGATTCTAGCACAGGTGGAAGAGGAAGTAGTGATATTATGTATGGATTCATATGTTAGGGGTGAGGAAACTTTGCCCGATCTTAGGAATCAACCCGAGTTTCGGTGGAGAGGGGGGTTAGAAAAATTGATGCACGCCTGTAATCCTAGCACTTGGGGGGCTGAGACAGAAGGATCACAGGTTCGAGGCCAGCCTCAGCAACTTAGCGAGACTCTGTTTCAAAATAAAAAATAAGAGGGAGAGAAAGAACTCTGGGCAGAAGGCCCAGGATTTGTTTAAACCCGGGGCTGTCAGACACTCATTGCAGGTCTCATCCTGCCCATGGCCTGTTTCCGTGAATGACATTTAAAATTTTTCTCCATAGAAATGTCAGATATTCTTGGCTAATTCCTAGGTTCTTTATCATTTGTGTTTCTATTGTAAGTGGTATCTTATTTTCATTTATTTATGTATTTTTTATTTTGATACTGGGGATTGAACCCAGGGGTGTTCTAACTCTGAACTACACCACCAGCACTTTTTATTTTTTATTTCATTTATTTATTTATTCTTTTAATTCTTTTAATTCTTTTAATTCTTTTAACTCTAACCCCCAGCCCCTTTTTTTAAAAGAATATTTTATTTTGAAGCAGGGTCTCTCTAAGTTGCTGAGGCTGGCCTCAAACCAGTGATCCTCCTGTCTCAGCCTCCCAAGGACTGGGATTACAGGCATGTGCCACCACACCTGGCTAGGAATTCTTTTTCAAAAGAAGACAAAAATTGGTTTAAAACATGACCTTATAATCAGTTACCCACTTTGGGTACTTTAAAATTTCAGGTAAGCCGAGACTGTCTGGGAAAGCAAGGATACATGGTCATTCTATCTTTATAGGAAACTAACTCCTGGGAGAAGGTTTTTCTTTGCATTTTAATTATTATTCCTTTTGTGTGTGTGTGTGTGTGTGTGTGTGTGTGTGTGTGTGTGTGTGTTTGTGTAATGACTTATATTTTTATTTATTATTTTTTTTTTTTGGCGGTACCGGGGATTGAACCCAGGGGCGTTCTACCTCCGGGCTACATCCCCGGCCCTATTTTTTATTCTTTATTTTGAAACAGGGTCTCACTAAGTTGCGGAGGGCCTCACTAAGTAGCTGAGGCTGGCCACGAACCCGGATCCTCCGGTCTCAGCCTCCCAAGTACTGGGATTACAAGCATGCACCACCACACCCGGCAATATTTTTATTTCGAAACAAGGTCTCACTAAGTTGCAAAGGGCCTCGCTAACTTTTTGAGGCTGTCCTCGAACCTGTGATCCTGCTGTCCCAGCTTCTCAAGTACTGGGATTCCAGGCGTGTACCACCAAGCCCAGCTTATTATACCCTTTTTAATTATCGAAATTGAATTATTTAATTACCATTGAGTGTTTGATTACTACAATTATTGCAAAGCAAGGACAGAGATCCAGGTTTGATTTGAGTCAAATCATGGGGTTCATTTTGATTATTCACAAGTATCTGAGCACACCTTAAAACCCTAAGTGTTAGGCATGATAACCCAGCATGGGGGCGCACGCCTGGAATCCCAGTACTGGGGAGGCTGAGACAGGAGGATCACAGTTTCAAGGCCAGCCTCAGCCACGTAGTGAGACCCTCAGCAACTTAGCGAGACCCTGTTTCAAAATAAAAAGTAAAATAGGGCTGGGGGTGTAGTTCAGAGTTAGAATGCCCCTGGGTTCAATCCCCAGTACCAAAAATAAATAAATAAATAAATAAATAAATAAATAAATAAACACAGAAAGAAGGAAGGAAGGAAGGAAGGAAGGAAGGAGAAAGAAGAAAGAAAGAAAGAAAGAAAGAAAGAAAGAAAGAAAGAAAGAGAAAAATAAAAAGTACTGGTGGTGTAGTTCAGAGTTAGAACACCCCCGGGTTCAATCCCTAGTACCACACACACACACACACACACACACACACACGTGCGCGCGCACACACACACACACGACACGACACACAACCTTGGGGACGTTTCTTTTCCTCTCCATCAGTGACAAGAGTCTTGTTTGGATCATTTTTCCCTCAAATCCAGTAGCAGAGAACCTCCGGGGCCAGGTGGGTAGTGATAGAAAAGAATCACTAGACTTCATCCGCCTCCTTCAACCCAGGAGGAAACCTGTTTTTTGACAAGAGCAGATGGTAAACTCAGCCAAAGGGTGTTTTTTTTTTTTTTGTCTGACTAATCAGGTATTTCCAAAAACTTGTATTTTAATAGAATATACACCAGACGACTTGCTTCTAAGAAAAGTCAACGTGGGAACTTTCTAGAAACCGATTCTTGCAAATTCTTTTTTTATTATTAATATTAATAGATGTTGATGATTAATGTTGATTAATGTTGATTATTATTTATTTATTTATTTTGCAGTGCTGGGGATGGAACCCAGGGGCATTCTACCTCTGAGCTACACCCCCAGCCCTATTTTATTTTTTATTTGTAAACAGGGTCTCACTAAGTTGCAGAGGGCCTCACTAAGTCGCTGAGGCTGGCCGCCAACCTGCAATCCTCCTGTCTCAGCCTCCCAAGTACTGGGATTACAAGGGTGTGCCACCACCACGCCTGGCTAATGTTGATTATTATTGTTGTTATTAGCGTCTTGCTTTTGCTCATATTTAGGAAAGTGATCTTCAAAGTGTGCTGTTAAGACCCTCAGCATCAGAGTTACCTGAGGGCTCCTTGGAAATGCGCATTCTCTTAGCCGCACGCCTGTAATCCCAGTACTTGGGAGGCTGAGACCTGAGGATTCGGGTTCGCGGCCAGCCTCAGCTACTTAGTGAGGCCCCCCGCAACTTTGTGAGATCCTGTTTCAAAAAAAAGAATAAAAAATAGGGCTGGCGGTGTAGCTCGGAGATAGAATGCTCCTGGGTTCAATCCCCGGTACCAACAAAGAAAGAAAACCAGTTGTGGTGGTGCAGGCCTGTAATCCCAGTACTTAGGAGGCTGAGGCAGGAGGATCTCAGCAGGTAGTGAGACTCTCAGCAACCTAGCAAGATGCTGTTTTAAAATAAAAAAAATAAGATAGGGCTGGGGGTGCAGCTTGGAGGTAGAATGCCCTTGGGTTTAATCCCCAGTACCCCAAGAAGAAATTAAAAGAAGAAAAAGAGGAGAAAGAGGAGGAGGAGGAGGAGGAGGAGGAGGAGGAGGA
>PVJS01007055.1:0-57472 GCA_004027185.1 Glis glis
CGTCCCGGGGGGGCTCCGCACACTCAGTCCGCTCGCCCTCCGCCATCGCCATGCCGCAAAGCGACCCCCACCCTGGCAACGGCCGCTAGCGGCGCCCGGCCGAACCGTCGCGAAGGAGTGCCGAGTGACCGCCGCCGCTGCCGCACAAGTGTCGTAAAGCGCGGGCCCCGAGGGCGCCTTCGGCGCCTGCGCAGCGCCCCTCGCCATAGAGCGCGGCGGAGGACAAGGTGACCAGAGGGTCCCCAGACAGCGCCCCTTGTCGAATGAGCCAATGAGGAAGGAGAAAGGGGGCGCGCGGGGGGAAAGGGCCCGGCGAGTTCCCCGCTCCCAAAGTTGCCGTGTTCCGAGGCCATGAAAGTTTCTTGGGTCTTAAAGACCCCGCAGTCCTCTCTGATGGGTGGGTGGCAGATGCTGCTAGAGGGTGGGGCCGCTGTGCCAGGGGAGCCAGAGCTTGGCGTGCAGCCCTTCTGCCAGTTACTTGAGTGACCTTGAGCAAATCTTCCCCCTCTCTAGGGCCTCAGTTACCCCTCTGAAAAATGGATGGCTTCTTGAGCAAAGTTCCAACCTTGGGGGCGGTGTTTCTAAGTTATTGACTGAAGGCACCCCTGATCCCCAAGTGTTGAGCAAGGCACCATCTCTTCGTTGTATCAGCGTCCCAGATCCTACTGAATCTTCATTGCGACTCTCTCGTTGGTCTCTCTGCATTCTCTTGCCTGGGTCACAGCGACAGCCTCCTTTGCTCCTTGCATTCAGGCCCCCTCCTCCAGTGTTACCTCCTTATGACAACTAGAGGGATCTTAAAAAATCACTGTAAAACTGGCACATGCCCGCAGTCTTCCATGGCTCCTTTTTTTTTTTTTAAATTGGGAATTGAACCCAGGGGTATCCTACCTCTTAGCTACACCCTCAGCCCCTTTAATTAATTAATTAATTAACTTTAAATTTTTGTGGTACTGGGGATTGAACACAAGGGCACTCTAACTCTGAGACACATCCCAGCCCTATTTTACTATTTTTTAAAAATTTTGAAACAGGGTTTTGCTAAGTTGCTGAAGCTGGCCTCAAACCTGGGATTCTCCTGTCTGAGCGAGCCTCTCAAGTACTGGGATTACAGGCAAATGCCACCTCGCTCGACTCCTAAATTCTTTCTTATGACCTAGGAGACCCTGCATAATCTAGCCTCTGGCAACATCTCCAGATCCCGTACTCTCTTAACCCCCCCCCCAATATATCTGTTCAGTCCAGCTCCTCCAAGGATTGGGCCTCCACTCAGGCCAATCTGTAGCACTAAGGCTCTGCTTTCTTTATAAGCCTGTAAATCCCAGTACTTGGGAGGCTGAGACAGGAGAATTGCAGGTTCAAGGCCAGCCTTGGCAACTTAACAAGACCTTCAGCAACTCTGCAAGGCTCTCTTTCAAAAAACAAAAAGGACTGGGGATATAACTCAGAGGTAGAATATCATCCTTGGGTTCAATCCTCAGTACCAAAAAAAAAAAAAAAAAAAAAAAAACTGGGCATGGTGGCGCATGCTTGTAATCCCAGTACTTAGGAGGCTGAGACAGGAGGATCGTAGGTTCACGGCCAGCCTCCGCATCTTAGTGAGGCTCTCTGCAACTTAGTGAGACCCTGTTTCAAAATAAAAGAATAAAATCGGACTGGGAGTATAGCTCGGAGATAAAATGACTCTGGGTTCCATCCCTAGTACCACCAAAACAAACAAAGGCTCTGGTCTGCTTTACCTCTTAGAAGCACTATTCCACCCCCAAACCTCTTGTCTTATCATTCTGACTCCAATTCATCCCCCAACCCACACCACAGCCGACAATAACCCTGGAATGAAGATATTAGTATCATTTCTACTTCACACATGAGGACATTCTGATTTGCAGGGATCAAGCTACTTAGGCAAGGTCACACTGAAAGAAGTGACAAAGCCAGGATTTAAATCTGTCTCATTTTATCCCTGTGCTTTGTTGTTGGTTTTTTTTTTTTTTTTTTAGTACTGGGGATTGAACCCAGGGACATTCTGCCTCTGAGCTACACCCCCCCCCAGCCGAGAGAGAGAGAGAGAGAGAGAGAGAGAGAGAGAGAGCGAGCTGAGGCTGGCCGCAAACCGGGATCCTCTGGTCTCCGCCTCCCAAAGTACTGGGATTATAAGCGTGTGCCACCACGCCCGGCTCCCCCTAGCCCTTTTAACTTTTTATTTTGAAATAAAGTCTCGCTAGGTTGCTGAGGGTCTCACTAGTTTACTGAGGCTGGCCTTGAACCTGCAATCCTCCTGTCTCAGCCTCCCAAGTACTGGGATTACAGGCATGAACCACCACACCTGACTATCCCTGTGCTCTTAATTCCTACTCTTGTGACTCTGTAGGTGTCAAAGCCCGCCTTGTGTGGTAGTGAATTTTCTTTTGGGGGGTGGGGGAGGAGGATCTGCCCTAATGAATTTGAATCCAACTCATCCTACTCCTGAGGCTGTATGACCACTCTGAAACTGTTTTATCCTCTGTACGGTGGGGATAGTAATGGTGCCCATTATATAGGTTTAGAGGAAGTTTCATAAGATCACATAGGTAAACTAAGTGTGTTTGTGCACACCTGTAATCCCAGTACTTGGGAGGCTGTGACAGGAGGATTGCTGGTTTGAGACCCTCAGCGATTTAGAGAAACCCTGTTTCAAAATAAAAATAAAAAAGGGCTGAGGGTGTAGCTCAGAGGTAGAATACCTCTAGGTTTAATGCCCAGTACCAAAAAAAAAAAAAAGTCACTCACATGGACACCCAGCCACCCAGTGCACCCACACCCCCTGAAGTGACCCCACAGATGAATCAATGCACAGAGTTCTGGTGCCTTCCAAGGCAAGGTGTTTATGGCGATTTCAGGGACATTAGTGGGTTTCAGAGCCAGCATGGCTGGACCAGTCTCTTCACCTCCCCTAGCCCAGCACAGTCCCCTCCATTGAGGGCTCATGTCACCCCCTGCAGGGGAGGGGTCAGACCCTTCCCCCTCATAGCACCAATCTGGACAGCCACCCCCTGACAAAACAGTGAGTGGTGCGTTCCAAAGAGGGGGTGCATGGGGCTGGGAGGGAAGGCCTTTACCTGTGGGAGATCAAGAGTAGCACCGTCATTTAAAGAGGGTTCAGGAGGACGCATAGCTGGTGGGAAGGATGAGCAGTCCTGGCCTCTCTAACCCCCAAACCTGCAGATAAGCTGTGCGTGTGCATGTGCGGCTGGAAATGTCTCCTGGATTGTGATTCCCCCAGATGCCTGGGGCAAAGTCAAGGTAAGTGCATGTGGGGGGCACCAGGTGAAAGGGGATCTTAGGGATGACAGACTAGAGAGGCTTGAGCAGAGGGCCTGGAGGGTAGGATCTGGAATGGGAAGACAGGACTGAGGGTAGGAATTGGGGCAAGTTCAGTGGCAGGGGTTGGGAGGAAGCCCAGAAAGGAGCTAGTAGGGTGGGGTCTGGAATCAGGAATTCAGGGGCTGCAAGATTTGCCATTGGAGGAATCTACAGGGTAAAGTCTAGACTCCAGAATCTGAAGCATTTGGAGGCTAAGTTCTAGAACCTGAGGAATGTGGGTCTGAAATTAGAGGCTGGCTGGAAACAGTGTAACCTAGAACAAGAGGAATCATAGAGTAATGACACAATGAGAAAATGTCTAAAGACTGAGTTCTAGAGCCAGAGGGATTTGGAAGTCATAAAATCTAGAATCAGAAGGAGTTGGGATTGTAAGGTTTAGAACCACAGAAATGTATATGGCAGAGTCTATTATCAGAAGCTGTTTGAGCCGGGTGTGGTGGCACATGCTTGTAATCCCAGTACTTGGGAGGCTGAGACAGGAGGATCTGGGTTCGCGGCCAGCCTCAGCTACTTAATGAGGCCCTCTGCAACTTAGTGAGACCCTGTTTCAAAATAAAGAATAAAAAACAGAGCTAGGGGTGTAGCTTGGAGGTAGAATGCCCCTGGGTTCAATTTCCAGTAACACACACACACACACACACACACACACACACACACACACAGCTCTTTGAAGGCTGCATTCTAGACCCAGGGTAATCTGGAGTCATAAGATCTGGAAGGCAGGGAAGTTGGAAATTGTGAAGTCTAGAACCAAAAGGACTTCTGAGATGAGGTCTAGAGGACTTGCAGCTCAGTTCTAGAACCAGAAAAGTGGCAGATCATCAGGTCTGGGATCCAAGGACCTGAAGATGCAAGGTCAAGAGGTTGTGTAGTCTAGAACCAGCAAATGGCAGAAATCACGAGGTCTAGAACTTAAGAGAACCTGCACATGGCGCCGGGCTCTGGAACAACTGGTTGCAAGATCCAGACACAAAACTCACTTCACTTCTCTTTGATGGGGAAAGAAAGTCTTGAGTACAGAGAGTTGAGGAGGAATGAAGTTTGGAACCAAAATGATGTAGAAATTAGGAGGTCTGGATTTGGTGAACCAAATGTATTACAGATCAGGAAAACTAGAACCAATAGGAAGCTTGGAATTGTGGGGTACAGAAGCAGAGGAAATCGTCAGTTATCTGGAATCAAAGGGAGAAGGGTGTGAAATCAAGAACCAGAGGAATTCTAGGGGAGAAGTTGAGAACCAGAGGAAGTTACAGAATGAGTTCTAGAACCAGAGGTGGTTGTAGGCTCTAAAGCCAGAGTGGGTTAGAGGTTGGGTGAACCAGCACTGATTTGGGGAAATGGTGAGGTTTGAAAACAGGCAGAATTGTGAGGTTGTGAGGTCTAGAATGAGAAAGAGCTGAAGATTGTGAGATCTGGAATCAGAGGAGTTAAGAGGGTAGAGGGTTTGGACCATGTCAGTGGCTGTGCATTCTAGAACCAGCAACGGTCATACATTGTACAGTTTAGAACTAAGGAAGGCTGAAGGGTGTATGGTCTGGAAGCAGTGCAAGTTGCAGGCTACCCCTGAAATTGGAAGACCACGAATGAAATCATCATCTGGGGAGGCAGCGGGGGTGGGGAGCAGCAGGAGGTCCAGAACTGAAGGGGCAAGCAGAGCTGGGGGGCAGCTTGGGAAAATGAGGCCCCAATCAGAAGTCTCTGGAGGTGAGTCTGGCCCAGAGCCTCCCCCCACTGACACCTGAGGAAGGGGGGAAGATCAGAGTCCCACATTCTTATGGACCCTGGGGCAATTCATAGTGATTAAAAACCATATCACGGAAACCACAAACATAAAAATAATAATAAAAGAGGGACAGAAAGAAATGTGATAATGGTTATCCATACCCCCCAGAGCAAAGAAACACAGATCTGACCCCCAACCCTTCCCACCCCTAGTTCCCCCAAATAAAGCCAAGAGAGTAGGAGAAAGAGCTAATGAGGTAAGCAAGTATCAAGAACCCCAAAGGAAGTCCTGAGAGGAGCAGGAGGGGCAGAGACCCCTTCCCAGAGGTCACTGAGCTGAGACCACCCCAAAGACCTCCCAGATTGGGTGCAGGCAGAGGGGTGGGGGCTGAGGTAGGCCCGAGGCTGGCGGGGGGCACTCAGAGGAGAGAGGGCCCCGTCCTGTGCGTTGGCTGCCGGCTTGGAGTGTGGTTGAGGTCCCTTCAGGGGCAAGAGAAGGGAGATAGGAGAGGGGCTGGCTCAGCGGGCCTGGGCCAAGCCTGCCACTGGCTGGAAGTGGCTCCTGGGCTGGGCGGCATCCTCATCTGGATAGAGAGAGAGCGTCGAGGGGCCCAAGCCTGTGGGGGAAGACAGAAAGTGAGCCTGTAGAGAATGACCACCCAACCCGCCTTCCCTCCCTGGGAGTAAAAAGCAGGAAGATGAGGTGTGCCTGCCTGCCTTCCAAAGGCAGCAAAATCTTGGGCAAGGACAGCTGTGCTTAACCTGATTCAGCCGGGCGTGGTGGCACATGCCTGTAATCCCGGTGCTTGGGAGGCTGAGATAGAGGATCGCAGGTTTACAGCCAGCCTCAGCAACTTAGTGAGACCCTGTTTCCAAATAAAAAATAAAATAGGGCTGGCGGTGTAGCTCAGAGGTAGAATGTCCCTGGGTTCAATCCCCAGTACCCCCCTATAAAAAAAAAAACAAGAACCCCATTCAGAGCTGGGTGTGTTAGTACATGTCTGTAATCCCAGTACTTGGAAGGCTGAGACAGGAGGATTGCAGGTTTGAGACCAGCCTCAGCAATTTAGCAAGACCTGTTTCAAAATTAAAAAACAGGATTGGGGATGTAGCTTGGAGGTAGAATACCCCTGGGTTCAATCCCCAGTACCAAAACCCCCACAAAAACAAACAAAAAAACCACACCCAATTCAGGGGCTGGGGTATATGTAGCTCAGTGGTACAGCATGAAAAATCAAAGAGACACTAAGAACAAAAAAACTGATGTTATCCTAATTTTTTTGTTTTTTGGGTACTGGGGGTTGAACCTGGGGCCTTCTACCTCAGGGCTACACCTCCAGCCCCTATTTTATTTTTTATTTTGAAACAGGGTTTCACTAAGTTGCTAAGGGATCTCTAAGTTGCTGAGGCTGGCCACGAATCTGTGATCCTCCTATCTCAGCCTCCCAAGTACTGAGATTACAAGCATGCACCACAACGCCTGGCGAGCTACTTCTTTTTATGGCTGTGCTGGAAGATGGTAACAATAACAGAAACAAGCGCAGCAGCTTGTCTCGTGCTCCATGGAGAGGCTGCAGGACCAGCATTGCCAACAAGACCACAGAGGGATGTTTCTTGAGCGCTTACTACGCAAAAGGTCTCGTGTGAAGCTCTGCTGGCACAGCATCTCCAGGAGTCCTCAAAACATCTCCTTCATCCGGGCGTGGTGGCACACGCTTGTAATCCCAGTACTTGGGAGGCTGAGACAGGAGGATTGCAGGTTTGCGGCCAGTCCCAGCTACTTAGTGAGGCCCTCCACAACTTAGTGAGACCCTGTTTCAAAATAAAGAATAAAAAATAGGGCTAGGGTTGTAGCTCAGAGGTAGAATGCCCCTGGGTTCAATCCCCAGTACCGCAAAAAAAAAAAAAAAATCACCTTCAGGTAAGAACTACAGCAACAGGCCCCAACTAACAGAGGGGGAAACTGAGGCTTCAGAAGCAGAAACTCTCCCATAGCCACACCACCAGGAATGGCCAAGTGGATTCAACCCCCAAAGCAGAATCATGTACAGGCTCAGGAGACCTCTGCTCGGGCCTGCGCGTCACTTCCTCCCCAGGGGCAGCCTGGGAAAATCCCTGTCCCCTGTCCCACAGGGCTCATGAGAGGAGGCAGGGGCTGCCTGTTTCCACCCAGGTCACCTCTGAGCACTGACAGTCCCCCACCACCTTTGGGGTCCTCCATCCCTCTCTCAACCATCCAGGGCACCTCCCAGGGGACAGAGGAACCCAGGGCTCTGAACACCCAGTGTGCAACTCACCCAAGGGCTCATTCATGCCCAGGAGGGGGGTGCTAGGATGTTGCTGGTTCCCTCGGGCTGCTCCTCCTGTCAGAAGGCAACTCTAGGGGAAAAGAGATAAAAGCTGCCATTACCACCACCACCACCATCATCAATATCCAAAGAGGCAGGATGGCACAGTGCTTAATTAAGAACGGCTTGGGTTCCAGCTGTTAGCTGGGTGGCTTTTGGACAAGTCACTGTCCCAGACATCCTCTGTGCGTTCCTCCAGAGCCTCCTTGTTCTCCCTTCTTCGGCCTCTTCTTAACCCAAGGCGCTGACTGCATGCGTGGACCGCGGTACCACACGACCTTGCTGTGTGTTCCTGTTGGGCTCTGCTGATAGGAGTGACCAGAAGGCACAGGAGGAAGGGGGCACTGCTTCCTTGCTGGGTCGCTGGGAGTTAGGGGGCACTGCTTCCTTGCTGGGTCGCTGGGGGTTGGCTGTGTCCCTCCGTCGAAGGTTTCAGCCCTTATCAGGGGACCCTACTCCCTCCAGGACCCAGGGATCACCCCTGTCACCCTTCAGGCTAAGGGCAGTACTGTCCCCGCATGGTGCTGGTCCTCATGCTGTGTCGGCTCTTGTGAATTTCCTCCCACCTCTGACGACAGTCCTCTTAGTAAACTGTCCTCAGCACCCCATTTGCATGTGCGGTCTGCTTCCTACCTAGACTTGACAGATAAAGTTGCTTAACCTCTCTAAGTGTGTATCATAATAATGATATTTCAAGAGTGGTCACAAAGTTTAAATAAGTTAATCACGCAAGGCACTTGGTGCAGTCAGCATATGACACATGGTAGGCACTGGATCAATGCAAGCTATTGTTATTATCAACCACACCCCTCATGTTCAAACAGCTCTTTGCAGATGGAGCAGCGAGGGGGCTTCTGTGGGCACTAGGGAGCCATAGCAGGTCCTGGAGGGAGGCCTTGTGGAAGTGACACAGTCCAGACTGGCTTTTAAAAAGGGGATTCTGAGCCGGGCGTGGTGGCGCACACTTGTAATCCCAGTACTTGGAAGGCTGAGACCAGAGGATCCGGGTTCATGGCCAGCCTCAGCTACTTAGTGAGGCCCTCCACAACTTCATGAGACCCGGTTTCAAAATAAAGGATAAAAAATAGGGCCGGGGGTATAGCTCGGACGTAGAATGCCCCCAGGTTCATCCCCAGTACCAATAAATAAATAAATAAATAAATAAATAAATAAATAAATAAATAATAAAAAGGGGATTCTGTTTGCTGTTGTACAGAAAGAACAGTAGGGGTGAGACTGGAGGCAGGGAGACTAGAGGGAGGCTGCTTTAGTTTTATTTATTTTTTATTTTTTTGGTACTAAGGATTGAACCCAGGGACCTTCTACCTCTGAGCTATACCTCCAGCCTTTTTGATTTTTTTAAATTTTAAAATAGGGTCTTGCTAGGTTGCTAAGGCTGGCCTCAAACCTGTGATCCTCCTGTCTCAGCCTCCCAAGTACTGGGATTACAGGTATGTGCCACCACACCCACTGGTTTGGTTTGTTTTTGCTTGCCATTTAATGACAATCCACTGTCTGTCTGATTTCATTTAGTCCTCATGGTGGTCCTGTGAGATGTACCTATACCTGTTTTCCAGATGAGGAAACTGAGTCTCAGAGTGGTGCCCTCACTTGCCCAAGTTCTCAGTGACTAGGAGTCAGACCTGGGTCTTGACCCCAAGTATTATGGTTTAAATATAGAATATCCCATGGAAGAGCTCACATATTGGTGATGTACCAATGTTCAGTCTGAAATAATTGAATCGGGGCTCTAACCTTATCAGTGAATTAGTCCACTGATGGATTACTAATTTGAATGGATTTACTGGTGAGTAACCATATGCCGGTGGGGTATGGCTGGAGGAGGTAGGTCACTGGGGATGTGGTCTTGGGGACTATATATGTCCCTGGTCCCTTCCTCCCTCCCTTTCTCTCTCTCTCTGCTTCCAGGTCGCTGAGCAGCTGTCTGCCACCACCCCCTGCTGCCATATTGTTTCTGCACTGGAGGTGGCCAACCACGGACTGAACCTCTGAAACCATCAGCCAAAAAAACCTTTCCTCCTCTAAGTTGTTTTTGTTAGTTATTTTGGTCACAGCAATGAAAAAGTAATTAAAACACTGAGTCAGTCTGACTCTAATGTTTATACTCTTTGTATGTGTGTGTGTGTGGTACTGGGGATTGAACCCAGGAGCATTTTACCTCTGAGCTATACTCCCAGCCTATTTTATTTTTTATTTTGAAACAGGTCTCACTGTATTGCTCAGGACCTCGCTAAGTTTCTTTTTTTTTTTTTTTGTGGTGCCAGGGATTGAACCCAGGGGCATTCTACCTCTGAGCTACACCCCCAGCCCTATTTTTATTCTTTATTTTGAAACAGGGTCTCACTAAGTTGCTGAGGGCCTAAGTAGCTGAGGCTGGCCACAAACCTGTGATCCTCCTGCCTCAGCCTCCCAAGTACTGAGATTACAAGCGTGCGCCACCATGCCCGGTGACCTCGCTGTTTCTGAGGCTCCAATCCTCCTCTCTCAGCCTCCCAAGTACTGGGATTACAGGTGTGCACTACCATGCCTGGCTAATGTTCATACTCTTTTTTTTTTTTTTGCGGTACCGGGGATTGAACCCAGGGCCATTCTACCTCCGTGCTACGCCCCTGGCCCTATTTTTTTATGCTTTATTTTTGAAACCGGGTCTCACGAAGTTGCAGAGGGCCTCACTAGGTAGAGAGAGAGAGAGACGGGGGGGGGGGAGAGAGAGAGAGAGAGAGAGAGAGGAGAGAGAGGAGATAAATCATGCGCGCACGCCCGTGCATGCGCGCTAAGGTTGGCCACGAACTCGGATCCTCCGGTCTCTGCCTCCCAAAGTACCGGGATTACAAGCGTGCGCCACCACGCCCGGCTCATACTCTTAATTCTACACTCGCAATCCACATCAAGGGCCTGTTCTAGTTTGGGGAGGGGTCCTGTGCGAGCAGAGAAAATTCGTACGGACACTAACCACCTGCACTGCTCCCCTTACTCTGCTTAATGTTTCTTCTTGGCACTTATTATTTACATATTTGCGAAGACTTTTCATACCCATTAGCAGAACTAGAAGATCAAGGTCCGGGCTTCAGCTGGACCGTTGATCTTCTGTATGACCTTCAGCCAGCCCCTGGCTCTCTCTGGTTTTCCCATCTATAAAACAGGAGTTTTAAGCCTGCTAGGTTCTGAGCAGGAGAGAATCCCATCAGTCCCCAAACATACCAAGCTGAGGGGTGGCAGCAGGAAGTTTTCGGATTCTGGTCTGGGGGATTGTTTGGGGGGTCTCACTCCAAGCAACTCCACCCCCTCATCCTCTGAGCTCTGGGCCAGGGACCTGGAGAACAACAGGCAAGACTCTCAGAACATAACAGACCGGGCAGGTAGGGGCACTGTGTCAGCAAGTGATGAGCGATTGTGCACCCCCCAAGTTCCTTTATTCACATGCCTGCCTGCCATCCATCCATCCATCCATCCATCCATCCATCCATCCATCTTCCCAACCAAATACCCAGTGATCCATCACCTACCCACCCAACCAACCTCCCATCCATCTCTCCTTTCATTCATCCACCTATCAATCTGTCCATCTGCCCTTCCCCACCCATCCATCCATCCATTCATTCATCCAGCTACCATTCTATCTTCCCATTCACCCCCCTGGAGATCCATTTACCCTTCCACTCATCCACATATTGATCTATCTAGTCACCATCCATTCATCCATCTATTGATCCATCTATCCATCCACCTACCTTCTCACTATCTTTATTAATTCCCTCCCTACTTCAATACATTTTTATTAGGCACCCACTGTATAACCATCCCCAAGCCAGAAGCATTGGAAGATACTAGATGTATACATAAAAGCCTCATAAGGATAGAAAAGAGACCTCTCTGGAGACTAAATAGGCACTTGGCTCCAATCTGGAGAGCAAAAACATGAGTATTAATAATCTAATGTCTTTAGAAGGGGCCATGGATGCTCTGAAATTATATGCAAAATATGTGTGTAAATTTTCTTAGGAAAGAGTCCATAGCTTTCAACAGGTTCTTAAAGGTGTTAGGAAACACATTTCTAGACAGTTTCTTGGACACTATAGCAATTTCTTCTTCCTCCTCTTTTTTTTCTTTTCAATACTAGGGATTGAACCCAGGGGCGCTCTACCACTGAGCTACATCCCCAACCACTACCATGTTGCCACGCTACCACTGAGCTACATTTTATTATTTACTTATTTATTGGTACTAGGGATTGAACCCAAGGGCATTCTACCTCTGAGCTACACCCCCAGCCATATACATATATATATTTTTTTGCAGTACCAGGGATTGAACCCAGGGGCGTTCTACATCCGAGCTACACCCCTGGCCCTATTTTTTTATACTTTATTTTGAAACTGGATCTCACAAAGTTGCGGAGGGCCTCACTAATTAGCTGAGGCTGGCCGTGAACCCGGATCCTCTGGTCTCAGCCTCCCAAGTACTGGGATTACAACCGTGTGCCACCATGCCCGGCCATATTTTATTTTTTATTTGGAAACAGGGTCTCATTAAGTTGCTGAGGCTGGCTGCAAACCAGTGATCCTCCTGTCTCAGCCTCCAAAGTACTGGAGTTACAGACATGCACCACCATGCCCAGCTTATTTCTTTCTGTATTGGGGACTGAACCCAGGGACATTCTACCTCCGAGCTACACCCTCAGCACTCCGTTTTTTGTGGTACTGTGGATGGAACCTAGGAGTGTTCTACCTCTGAGTTACACCCTAGACCTATTTTATTTTTTTATTTTGAAATAGGGTCTTGCTAAATTGTCGAGGCTGGTCTCGAACTTGTGATCCTCCTGTCTCAGCCTCCCAAGTACTGGGATTGCAGGCGTGTGCTACCATGCCCAGCTACACCCAGCCCTTTTTATTTTTCATTTTGAAACAGGGTTTTGCTAAGTTGCTGAGGCTGGCCTCAAACCTGTGATCCTCCTGTCCCAACCTTCCAAGTACTGGAATTATAGGTGTGTGCCACCGAGCCCAGCTCTGGTTAATATCTTCCTAATTATGACAAAAACTGTCACTGCGCCAGATTTAAGTGTGTCCCCAAGGAGTGACTCCTGGCTGAGGTAGGATTTGGATAAACAATGAGAGCCAGAGTGGGTGCTCCAGAAGGGGACACGGCCTAGATGAAGGCATGGAGGTGGGAACAAACCTGGCACATGCTGGGGACACCGAGGGCCTGCCGCAGTGGAGGTCGGGGTGAGCTGAAGTAGGAGGCAGGGGCAAGACAGGTGGGTGGGGACCTTGTCTACACCCCTGTAGGTCTCACCTCTTCCGAGCCGCAGCCATGGGAGAGGATGCTGAGGGGTCCCCTCTGGAGGGGCTGGAGCAGCTCAGCCGGGGGTCACTCCCCCAGCGGGGCAGCAGGGAGGATTCGGGGGTGGGGGGTGACAGGCCGTGGAAGCTCCGAGCACGGGGCCGCCTGACGGTCCCCGGAGGTCTGCGGTAGGCCCTGGGTAGCTGCTCGCTGGAGTTGAGCTGGAAATCGTCGTCCATGGAGATGTAGGGAGCCAGCATCTCCAAATCCAGAGCATCAGTGTCCTGCGGAGGGCAGGAGGGAGTTAGGAGCACGAGCCTTGCACGTGAGTGGACCTGGGCCCGAGTCCCAGCGCCACCGCTCCTGAGTGGTGTCCCTGCAGCCAGGAGTCTCAGCTTCTGTTTCCTCATCTGTAAAATGGGTATAAGGACCATCAGAAGTTGGCCCCCAAAGATCCTCCCCTCCTGAGATTCACATTTGGGTGCAGTCCCCTAGCACCACAGGGACTAGGGCTGATAGGGCTGATCTGGGTAAGAAGAGGAGATGATTTCGTGTGACTTCCACATTAGGTTATAGTGTGTGTGTGTGTGTGTGTGTGTGTGTGTTACTGAGGATTGAGCCCACAGGCATCTACCTCTCAGCTACATGCCCAGCCCTACTTAATTTTATTTTTTAAATTTGAGACAGGGTCTCACTAAGTTGCTGAGTCACCCTCAAACCTGTGATCCTCCTGTCCCAGTCCCAAGTCCAGGTATGCGCCACCATGCCCAGCTCACGTTAGGTTATAAAATGCATGGTGGCTTCCATTTCTCTCTTGTCACTTGCTCCAGGGAGGCCCTATCATGAGCAGTTCTATGGAGGGACCCGCAAGGCAAAGAACTGAGACCTCTCGTCAACAGCATAGCGCATGACCTTGGAAGTGAACTCTCTAGTCCCAGCCAAACTTTCAGGTGGCTGCGGCCTCACAAGACCCTGAGCAAAACTCACCCAGCTAAATGGCTTCCAGAGCCCTGGTCTTCAGGAGTTACATGAGGTTACAAATGCTTACTGTTTTAAACTGCCAAGTTTTGGGGTAATTGATTATCCAGATATGAATATAGATAAGATTTTGGTACCGAGAGTGGGGTGCTGCCAAAACAATATCTAAAGTACCGGAGAGGCTGTGGAACTGGGCAGGCATTGGAAGGACGCTGAGCGCATACGAGAGATCCTAAATTGCCTGGAACAAAGGATCCGTCAGAATCTGAACTCTGCGGCTGCCAGCGAGGGCTGAGAAGGAAGCAAGGAACAGCATAGGAAGAGGAGGATCAGGGATTTTTCTCGTGGAGGCTAAAAGTTTAAGCAATGCTATTGCCTGCAGTTATGTAGAAAGTAGGAAATGGACCTAACAAGCTGGGAGATCCAGCTGAGGATCTGTAGCCAGGGTGTTGACAGGGCTGCATGATTTCTTCTTGCTACTTAGAGGCAGCAAGAGAGAGAGAAGCTAAGGCAAGAAATGTTAAACATGGAAGAAAAACTGGAATTTGAAAGTTCTGACAACTTTCAACCTCTCTGTATAGTGAAGAATTAACTTCAGGCTGGGGAAGTAGCTTAGTGGTAGAGCCTTTCCTAGAATGTAAGGGGCCCTGGGTTCCATCCCTAGTTCTGCAAAAATAAAATAAAATAATTTTCCAGCTGGGCATGGTGGTGCACGCCGGTAATCCCAGTACTTGGGAGGCTGAGACAGGAGGATTGCAGGTTTGAAGCCAGCTTCAGCAACTTAGCAAGACCCCCAGTAATCTAGCGAGACCCTGTTCCAAAACAAAAAATTAAAAAGGGCTGAGGGTGTAGCTCAAAGATAAAATGCCTCTGGGTTCAATCCCCAGCACCACCAAAAATAAGCCCCCCAAAAACAAAAAAGCAAAAAATGAAAAGGGCTAGGGGTATAGCTCAGTGTTGAATGCCCATGGGTTCAATCCCCAGTAAAACACACACACACACACACACACACACACACACACACACACACACACACAATGAATGAATGAATGAATGAGTGAAAAAAAGAGAGAAAGAGGCAGAGAGGGCACAAATTGAAAAAATGCCTTTGGGCGACCAAAGTTTTTCCTTTTTCTTTCTGTTTAAAGATCTGAATTGGCTTTATTTTCAGTTCTAGAATCAGGCAACACTTTGTTCCATCAACTAGAATGAGTGTCCCAGACCGCCAAAGTTCTATGAGAAGGAGGCAGGTTGGGAAAGCCGCTGAGCTGCAAATACATGTGACCTTTCATGAAAGAGGAAAAGTGACTTAGAATGAGGAGCTGAGGGCCCGGAGGGCGGCACCAAGAACAACTGAGAAACTCCCTGGGAAATGCAGGCATGAGACCTCATCCAGGAACTTCCAAGACTTGCCCAGATGGATTTCAAAACTGCTACGGACCAGTGACAGCGGTGTCTGTCACTAGGAGTGCGGCGGCTGTTCTGTGCCTGTCCTACCTCTGCATCTTGGGTGTGTGGTGGCAGGTGACTGGGCTCTTCAGTTCACGGGCCAGTGGGGCTCACCCTGGAGCTTCACTGCACCTGGGTGGGTTTGGATAATGCGATTCTGCACTTCAACCTCATGCTATCATGGGAAGAGACCTTTGGGGACCTTGGGAGGGGGCAAGTGTATTTTACATGAGAGAAGAGACACGAACGTTTGGGGTCCCTGGTGATCCCTGGCTTTTGGGGTTCATACTCTGGTTTAGTTGCCTTCCGCAGTGGACCTGGGTGGGTCTGCATGACTTGTGCAGTGGAGCAAATGGCGTGTCACTTCTGAGACTGGGCTGTGAAAGACTGCACCCTGTCTTGGTCTGCTCTCTATCTCACTTTCTGTGTGTGGGTCCCTCTCTTAGACTGCTTGCCTGGGGGAAGCCAGATGCCATACTGTGAGGACACGTAGGCAGCCCCTGTGGAGGCCCATGAGGTGAGGAACTGAGGCCTCCAGCCAGAGCCAGTGAGCAGCTAAGGCTGGCCAACACCATGGGCATGAACTCAGAAGCAAATCCTCTAGCCCCTGGCAGCTGCAGTGCTGCCTGAGAGCAAAAACCACCCAGCTAAACTGCTCCCAGACTCCTGGTTCTCAGAGACCATGTGACAAAATAAATGATAGATGTTTTAAGGCAGCAAGTTTTGGGCAATTTGCTATGGAGCAATAGGTAACTGAAATATCATGCCTCTGGCATCTTAGTTATCTACCAACCATCCACATCCATCTATCCAAACATTATCTGTCCATTTTCATCCAGCCAAAGAAGCAGTGGTCCTTCAATGCAACTCTCATCCATCCATCCATCCATCCATCCATCCATCCATCCATCTATCTGCCTAAAGCCAGGCATGGTGGTACACACCTGTAATCCCAGTACCTGGGAGGCTGAGACAGGAGGATCACAGGTTTTCAGTCAGACTCAGCAACTTAGTGAGGCTCTCTGGCTGCAAGTTAGGGAGACTATTTCAAAATTAAAAAGAAATAAAGCCGGGCGCGGTGGAACATGCTTGTAATCCCAATACTTGGGAGGTTAAAACTGGAGGATCCGGGTTCGCGGCCAGCCTCAGCTACTTAGTGAGGCCTCCCCAACTTAGTGAGACCTCGTCTCAAAATAAAGAATAAAAAATAGGGCTGGGGGTGTAGCTCAGAGGTAGAATGCCCCTGGGTTCAGTCCCTGTACCACAAAAAAAACCCCAAAAAACAAACAAACAAATAAAAATAAATAAAATAGGGCTGGGGGTGTAGCTCAGAGGTAGATGCCCCTGGGTTAAATCCCCAGTATAAAAAAAAGCCTAAATATCATCCATCAATCTACCATCATCCATCCAATGAATACAATGTTTCATCCATCCATCCATACATACATATATCTATCCAAATATCTGCCTAAACATTATCCATCCATCCATCCACCTAGTGAATATAATGGTCCATCCATCCATCCATGCATCCATCCATCCATCCATGCATCCATCCATCCATCCATGCATCCATCCATCCATCCATGCATCCATCCAATGAATACAATTATCCATCCATCAACCCAAATACCTGCCTAAATATCATCCACCCATCTATCCATCCATCACCCACCTAATGAATACAATGGTACATCCATGCATCCAGCTAATCCATCCTCCCTCCCTCCCTCCCTCCCTCCCTTTGGCCATCCCATCACTCTTCTATAAAGCCAGATATGTAAGTCCCCAGACCACATACATGAACACTCCCCCTTCCATGCCAGCCCTCACCTGAGCTATTTCTAGATCCGTCTCCACTGCCTTGAGGTTTTTCCCATTGGTGAAGATTCTGTGTGCATTCTCCATGCCCACAAGTAGCTCATCTGGGAGGTCAGCCTGTAGGGAAATGGAGCAGAGGCTTAAGGTATTCTTGAGCCTGGGGAGGTGTGAACAGTAAGATAGTCTGGAGCTCAATGTAGAAGTGGGGGCCAGGGCTGGGGATGTAGTTCAGTGGTAGAGTGCTTGCCTAGCATGCATGAAACCCTGGGTTTGATTCCCCAGTTCTGCACGAGGGCACACACGCGCACGCGCGCGCACACACACAAAACTGGGGGCCGTGGGGGCCAAATGTCAGATAGCTGGGGTGCCAAAGGGGTCAAATAACAAATGCAAATGAATTCTGACCCTGGGTGTTCAAATGTCAGAGTGCCTGGGTACACAAAGATCAATAGGGCAGACATTAAAGGCTAGAAAGACCAGAGCCTGAGGCCAAGACATTCAGGCCCTCTGGGGTTAAAGGTCTTGGGGTCTGGAATCTTGGGAGGGGAGGTACACAATGAGGAGTCCAGCTGTCCCAGGGGTAAAGGGTGAAGTCAAAAGTTACAGTAGAGAGGAGGTATTTTCTTGGGGTGAAGGTGGGTATGAGGACACTCTATAGCAGATAATATGAACCTGTTGAGGTCAAAGGTTAGAGTATCTGCACTCTAGTAAAAAAGATAGCTGCTAGCTGAGCATGGTGGCACATGTCTATAATCCCAGTACATGGGAGGCTGAGACAGAAGGATAGCAGGTTTGAAGCCAGCCTCACCTTAATGAGATCCTGTTTCAAAGTAAATAATAAAAAGGGCTGGAGATGTAGCTTAGAAATAGAATGCCCCTGGGTTCAATCCCCAGTACAACACCTCCCAAAAAAAAGGTAGCCGCTAGGGTCTGTTGTATACCTGTGAGGTATCCAGCTCTTACTGTTTCCCAAGAATGATCTCATTTAACTCTCACAATAAACAATGACATGGATTCTTATTATTATCCTCATTTTACAGATGAAGAAACTGAGAATTTACTTGCCCAGGGTAACACAGCAGGTAGGAGCAGATGGGATTTGAACTCAGGACTCTATAAATAATCAAGATTATTATACATTCTTAGCTCTTTAAGATTTAAGTCCAGAGAGCCTGGATACTTGGTCATAGCCAGGGGTATCTGTCACTTATGCCAGTTCAAACATCCTGGAGAGTCCAAACCTCAGTTGGGGCTGGACTCTAGAATTCTAACAACTGAATAATCTGGAATCTAGGTCTTAAAGGAGCCTGAGCCCCATCTCATCCCAGCCTTCCCACTACACAGATGGAAAAACCGAGGCCCAGGGAGCAAAAAGCTCAGGCCAAAGGCCAGGGCAGTCTGGGTCCTGAAGGCTCAGGTGGGTAGGACTGCTCACCGGAAGAGGACTTTGGGGGCGCCGTGCAGCCTGTGGTGTGCTGGGGGTTGCGGCTACTGAAACCCCATCCAGGATGGGCGCCAGGAGGCGGCGGAGGTCAGGGCTACAGAAACGGCGGGGATCAGCAGCCAGGGCAGCCTCGCTCAGGGCAGGGGGGTGCAGGAAGGCCAGGATCCGGGAACCAGGGGCATCTGAGGGATAGGGAGGACACAGGATGGTTATCTAGGGCCGAGGGACAGAGCCCCCCAAGCCAAGCCCAGGGAACACAATTGATATCATCAATAACCAATCAGGAGCTGCACATGGTGGCCCATGCTTGTAATCACGGTACTTAGAAGGCTGAGACTGGAGGATCGGAGGTTTGTGGCCAGCCTCAGCTACTTAGTGAGGCCCTCTGCAACTTAGTGAGACCCTGTTTCAAAATAAAGAATAAAAAATAGGGCTGGGGGTATAGCTCGGAGGTAGAAGTCCCCTGGGTTCAATCCCCGGTACCGCAAAAAAAAAACAAAAAACAAAACAAAAACAATAACAACAACAACAAAAACCAGGATGGCCACTGTCCTTAGTGCTGAGGAGGAGGTGTTGGGTCAGGTATTTGATTGCCAGATTGTGGTGAGACCCTGGAGGGTTCTAGAGAAAGGGCTCAGTGGCCCCAAATAGCATTTGGCAATTCAGTTCTGGAGGGGAGGCTTGTATGTTAGGAAAAAAGACTGGCCCAAGACCCCCAAGGAGGATCTAAGGTCGTAGGAAGTCAAGACAGCCAGCCCTGGCAAGGCATGGTGGAGCACACTTGTAATCCCAGTACGTGGGAGGCTGAGACAGTATGATCATAGGTTTGAAGCCAGCCTCAGCAACTTAGCGAGGTCGTCAGCAACTTAGTGAGACCCTGTTTCAAGTTAAACAATTGCTGGGAGTGGCGCCCGAGTTTAATCCCCAGTACCACAGGAAAAAAAAAAAAAGACAGCCAGCTCTGAGCCAGAAAATGATAATCAGCAATTGCTCCCCAATCTCAGAGGTGTGGGCAGCCAGCAATGAGGGAGTAAGAAGGAAGGAGAACGGATCCTGATGCAGAAGATTACTAGAAGCCCAAGACCGATGAGGTGTGGGCAATGGGGAGCAGTAGCAGGACTGAGACAGAGGGTGACGAGTGACTGAAGCCATCATCTGACAGACACAGGAGAAGGGGACAGGAGAGGAAAGAGCATATGGGCAGGAAACTGCATGTGTAAAGGCCCGGAGTAGAGTCTGACATGTCCTAAGGGTTCCAAGGAAGCCAGTGTGGTTTTCAGGGTGAGTGGGGGGGTGAGTGAGGGGGAGTGGAGTGGGTTCCCACAGGGCTTTCTTCCAAGGGTGCTGGGGAGATAAGAGCTCTGCTCCTTACCAAGCCTGCCCCCAGGATTAGGGGCGTCCTTCTGAGAGGGGGTGCCCCTCTGAAGTGGTCTGCGAGAGTGTCTCTCTGTTTGCTCCAGGGACAGCACCACTCCTGTCTCTTCCACTCGGCTGGGGTACAAGGCAGAAAGGGGAGTGGCAGTCAGGGAAGGTCCCCGCCCCAGCCCAGGCAGCCCCTTCAGACAAAGCCCTGTTATGGAAGACAATAGCATCCGGGAACTATAGGGCATTTGCAGAAAATAATTTCATGATTATTTTGTTTCTTATCAGGAAATGATTTTCATCACTACTTTTTATTATATAGGTAGAGCATCTCTAATCTGAAAACCCCAAATCCTTGCTGGGCAAGGTGATGCACACCTATAACCCCAAGTACTTGGGAGGCTGAGACAGGAAGATCACAGGTTTGAGGTCAGCCTCAGCAATTTAGCAAGACTCTCAGCAATCTAGTGAGACCCTGTTTCAAAATAAAAAATAAGGCCGGGTGTGGCGGTGCATGCCTGTAATCCCAGCACATGGGAGGCTGAGACAGGAGGATCCCAGGTTTGCAGCTAGCCTCAGCAACCTTGTGAGGTCCTCTGCAACTTAGTGAGACCCTGTTTCCAAATGAAAATAAAATAGGGCTGGGGGTTATAGCTCAGAGGTAGAATGCTTCTGGGTTCAATCCCCAGTACTACAAAAATAAATAAATTAATTTTTAAAAAAAGGGCTGCGGGTGTGGCTCAGAGGTAGAATGTCCCTGGATTTAATCCCCAGTATCAAAAATAAATTAATTAATTAAAAAAACAAAAACAAAAAAATCCTCCAACATTTCAACTTATTTGGAGCACCAACAAATGGAAAATTCCACACCATGAAACTTTGTGTCATGCACAAAATTATTAAAAACACACACACACACACACACACACACACACACACACAAACACATGTATCGGTACTGGGGGGATTGAACCCCAGCGGTAGTCTATCTCTGAACTATACCTTCCAGCCCCTTTTTAATATTTTTATTTTGAAACAGGGTCTCCCTAAGTTGCTGAGAACCTAAGTTGTTGAGGCTGGCCTCAAACCTGTGCTCCTCCTGTTTCAGCCTCCCAAGTATTGGGATTACAGGTATGCACCACCACGACTGGCTAAAATGATTAAAAATATTGTTTAAGCCAGGCATGGTGGCACATGCTTGCAATCCCAGTACTTGGGAGACTGAGACAGGAGGATCACAGGTTCAAGGCCAGCCTCAGCAACTTAATTGAGGCCCTCTGCAATTTAGTGAGCCCTGCTTCAAAATAAAAATAAAGCCAAGCGTGGTGGCACACGCTTGTAATCCCAGTACTTGGGAGGCTGAGACAGGAGAATCCGGGTTCTCGGCCAGCCTCAGCTACTTAGCGAGGCCCTCCACAACTTAGTGAAACCCTGTTTCAAAATAAAGAATAAAAAATAGGGCTGGGGGTGTAGTTCGGAGGTAGAATGCCCCTGGGTTCAGTCCCCAGTACCACAAAAATAAATAAATAAATAAATAAATAAATAAATAAATAAATAAAATAAGTCGGGCGTGGTGGCACATGCTTGTAATTCTAGTACTTGGGAGGCTGAGGCTGGAGGATCCGAGTTCGTGGCCAGCCTCAGCTACTTAGTGAGGCCCTCCACAACTTAGTGAGACCCTATTTCAAAATAAAGAATAAGCCGGGCGTGGTGACACACGCTTGTAATCCCAGTACTTGGGAGGCAGAGGCCGGAGGATCGGGGTTCGCTGCCAGCCTCAGCTACTTAGTGAGGCCCTCCGCAACTTCGTGAGACCTGGTTTCAAAATAAAGTATAAAAAAAAAAATAGGGCCAGGGGTGTAGCTCGGAGGTAAAATGCCCCTGGGTTCAATCCCTCGTACCGCAAAAAAAAAAAGAATAAAAAAATAGGGCTGGGGGTGTAGCTGGGAGATAGAATGCCCCTGGGTTTAATCCCCGGTACTGCAAAAAATGAAATGAAATAAAATAAAATAAAAATAAAAATAAAAATAAAAATAAAATAGGGCTGGAGGTGTTGCTCAGAGGTAGAATGCCCCTGGGTTTAATCCCCAGTATCACAGAATGAATGAGTGAATAAATAAATAGTATAAAATTACCTTTAGGCTATGTGTATAACGTATATATGAATTTCATGTTTAGACCTGGTCTCATTTATCCATTTCTCATTATGCATATGCAAATATTCCAAAATAGAAAAAAAACCCACCCTGAAATCTGAAACACTTCTGATCTCAAGCATTCTGGATGAGGGATACTCAATCTGTAATGGCATTTAAAAGCAAGTTAAGTTTGTCACTTCCCTCTGTAGAAGGAAAAAGAAAAGGCAGCTGGCATGTAGCACAGCCTGGGTGGGGAGAGAGGAGACTGGGGGTGGGGTGGGGGACACTGAGAGACAGAGGGGGAGGACCTGCAGGACGGAGGGGGAGACTGGGGCGAAGGGTGGGGGCGTGAAAGGCCTGAGATCTAAATATTCTCTTTATAGATATTTACTTAGCAATACCGTCTTGTAAATGTATTGATGAAAAAAATATTTTTAACATTTTCTTCATTACATTACCAAATATGAAGAATTCATAGGGCTATATTTTTATGAATACGCATTTATTTAGGAAGCTTCTATTCATAGACATTTTTCATGCTCAAGGGAACGGGTTTATAAATACATCCTTCTTATGTCCCCCGCACCTCCGGTCCCGCAGTCTCTAGCTGTAGACAAGCCAAATGCTCCCTGGGCAAACAGACTTTTGAAGAGTGGCTGTGGGGCTGAGGACCACTCCTCATTTGCATCTCGTTATCGTGTGTGTGTGTGTGTGTGTGTGTGTGTGTGTGTGTTTTACTGGGGATTGGACCCAGGAGCATTTCCTCTTCGAGTTACACTCCCAGCCTTTTTTATTTTTTAAAAATTTTTATGGTAGTAGGGATTAAACCCAGGGGTATTCTACCTCGGAGCTACACCCCCAGCCTTATTTTTTTTAATTTTTATTTTGAAACAGAGTCTTGCTAGGTTGATAAGAGTCTTACTACTTGCTGAGGCTGTCCTTGAACCTGTGATCCTCCTGTCTCAGCCTCCTAAGTACTGGGATACAGGCATGTACCACCACCTCTGGTGAATTTTTGTTTTGAAACAGGATCTCACTAGGTTGCTGAGTCTCACTAAGTTGCTGAGGCTGGCCTCGACCCTATGATCCTCCTGTCTCAGCCTCCCAAGTGCTGGGGTTACAGGTTTGTACCACCATGCCCAGCTCCCACCAGCTCTTTGAGAAAGTCTGACCCCTCCCCTCCCTAAACCTTCCAGGGCTGGAAACATCTCAGTTTAGGTTGGATCAAAGCCACCCTTATCCCCCTGAAAAACAGCACACAGGATCATACGTGTATGTACAGGCACAAACAGGAACATCTGTATATGTCCAAGTGCTGCCAGGGACAGATATGCACACCTGCTCCATGTATGCACGTACGCCACATGGAGTTCACGCATTTGTTCATTCCACAAACATCTCCTAGTCAAGCCGCACTGCATGTGCAAAGGCCCTGAGTTCTGGCCGTAAGTGAGAAGGAGAGGGAGGCAGGAGTCCCCTGGGGCCTCAGACTTGCTCTTAAGGTTTCTTTTTTTTTTTTTTTGTGGTACTGGGGATTGAACCCAGGGGCATTCTACCTCCGGACTCCACCCCCAGCCCTATTTTTTATTCTTTATTTTGGAACAGGGTCTCCTTAAGTTGCGGAGGGCCTCGCTAAATAGCTGAGGCTGGCTGCGAACCTGGATCCTCTGGTCTCAGCCTCCCAAGTACTGGGATTACAAGCATGCGTCACCATGCCCGGCTAGACTTGCTCTTAAGGATACTGGGAAGCCAAAAATGAACTCTGAGCAGTGCAGAGACATGTGGCACGAACTGATTTGTATTTCAGAACACATTCCAGCTCTAGGAAAACTCTAAGGCTTTGGAAATGGGTGCTGTGACCCTCAAAGAAAAGCTGTATTTGTGTGTGTGTGTGTGTGTGTGTGTGTGTGTGTGTGTGTAGTAATAGGGATGGAACCCAGGGGGTTCTACCTCTGAGCTATACTCCCAGCCTTGCTAAGTTGCTGAGGCTGGTCTTGAACCTATGATCGTTCTGTCTGAGCCTCCCAAGTACAAGGATTATAGGTGTGTGCCACAAAGCCCAGCAAAAAGCTGTAATTTTAATGTTTTTTTTCTTTTGGTGCTGGGAACCTCATGAATGCTAGGCAGGTGCTCTGCCACTGTGCTACATCCCAGCCCCTCTAACTCTTGTAATAATATGCCGCCTTCATCATGTCATTGACATTCTGCATTCCTAAATGGTAAAGAACCTCTAAAATGCATGATGCGGTGGGGGAAACTACAGTTCTGCCACTGTACACCTATTAGAATAGCTAAAATTACTCCCAGTACTTGGGAGGCTGAGACAGGAGGATAGCAGGCTTGAGGACAGCCTCAAATGTAGCAACACCCTCAGTAACTCAGGAGACCCTGTTTCAAAATAAAAAGGGTCGGGGGTGTGGCTCAGTAGCAGAATGCCTGCCTAGCATTCATGTTGAATGCTCCTGGGCTCAATCCCCAGTACCAAACACACACACACAAAAGAATAACTAAAATTAAAACAAAATGAAAATACCCAGCGATATGAAAGGCTGCATTGCTAATGGGAATGCAAAATGGTGCAGCTACTGTGGAAAACATGTGGCAGTTCCTTAAGAAGTAAAATCTACACTTAGCATATGACCCATCCAATCCACTCCTGGATGTTCACCCAAGAGAAATGAAAGCTTGTGATTTTACAAAACACTATCTGAGAATGTTTACAGTAGCTGTTTTTGTAATGACCCAAAATAGAAAACAGCCCTAAGTCCTCAACTGGTGAATAGATAAATAAACTGTGGTCCATTCATACCATGGAATACTAGTCAGCATTAAAAAGGAACTCTTGAGCCGGGCGTGGTGGCTTATGCTTGTAATCCCAGCACTTGGGAGGCTCAGACAGGAGGATCGCAGGTTCGTGGCCAGCCTCAGCTACTTAGTGAGACCCTGTTTCAAAATAAAGAATAAAAAATAGGGCTGGGGGTGTAGCTCAGAGGTAGAATGCCCTTGAGTTCAATCCCCAGTACTACAATAAATAAGTAATAAATAAATAAATGGGAATTATTAAAGCCGGGTGTGGTGGTGCACGCTTAAAATTCCAGTACTTGGGAGGCTAAAACAAGAGGATCACAGGTTCAAAGCCATCTTCAGCAACTTAGCAAGGCTCTCAGCAACCTAGTGAGACCCTGTTTCCAAATAAGAAATAAAATCAGGTTGGGGTGTAGCTTGGAGGTAGAATGCCTCTGCGTTCAATTCCCAGTACCACACACACAAAAAAAAGAACTATTGATACCTACCATGACCTGGATGAATTTCTGTTCTTTTTTTTGGTACTGGCAATGAACCCAGAGCTATACCTTTTAATTTTTAATTTTTTTTTAATTTTAAGACAGGATCTAGCTAAATTGCCCAGGCTGGCCTCATACTTGTGATCTTCCTGTCTCAGACTCTCAAGTCACTGGGATTACAGGCGTGCTGCGCCACCAAGCCCGGCAGTCATAATTTTTTTTTTTTACGGTCCTAGGGATTGAACCCAGGGGCATTCTATCTCTGAGCTACACCCCAAACCTATTTTATTTTTATTTATTTTTTTGTGTACTGGGGATTGAACCCATAGACATTTTATCTCTAAAGTACACCCCTAGCTCGATCTTATTTTTTATTTTGAAACAGGATCTTGCTAAGTCGCTGCCATGATAAAATGCTAGGGATGTTCTCGAACCTGTGATCCTCCTGTCTCAGCCTCCCAATTACTGGGATTACAAGTATGCGCCACCATGCCCAGCCTATATTTTATTTTATTCATTTTATTTTATTTTATTTTATTTTGTGGTACTGGGGATTGAACCCAGGGGCATTCTACCTCTGAGTTACACCCTCAGCCCTATTTATTTTTATTTTTATTTTACTTATTTTGCGGTACTGGGGATTGAACCCAGGGGCATTCTCCCTCCGAGCTACACTCCCAGCCCTATTTTTTATTGTTTATTTTGAAACAGGGTCTAAGTTGCGGAGGCCTCACTAAGTAGCTGAGGCTGGCCGCGAACCCAGATTCTCTGGGTTCAACTTATTTATTTACTTTTTTTTTTTTTTGCAGTACCGGGGATTGAACCCAGGGGCGTTCTACCTCCGAGCTACACCCCTGGCCCTATTTTTTATCCTTTATTTTGAAACCAGATCTCGCGAAGTTGCGGAGGGCCTCACTAAGTAGCTGAGGCTGGCTGCGAACCAGGATCCTCTGGTCTCCACCTCCCAAGTACTGGAATTACAAGCGTGCGCCACCACGCCCGGCCCTCTGGGTTCAATTTAAATGATCAGTACACACACATACACATGCACACCTGTGGGCATTCACATGGCCACACACATTTCACACATATACATGTACATACTTCCTCACATACACGTATATATAACACACATGCATGCTCATGAATGCACACATGCACACACACATACCTGTCCCCACACCTACAGATAAGACCTGTGCACGAGGCCACCCCGATCCTCTCTGCTTACCTGATCAGGAAGTGGACACAGACGATACTCTCTGACTGGGGGCCCCGGCCCCCTGACACCACTGTGGCCTGGGTCTGGGTCCATAGGTAGCCTCCACTCCGGGCCAGGAAGCGATACTGCCCGGTCACTGCCTGGCCCTTGCTCAGCACTGGGGAGAGGTTGGGGTAGGGTCAGGGCCACAGAAAGGGCACCGGAGTAGAGAAGGCTCTGGGTCTGGGGGTTAGAGGTATGACGGGCCAGGGAGCCAGTGTTGGGTGGGAGGGTAAGGCTCCCTGGGGCACAGGGAGCTAGCTGGGGCTGGTATCAGCCAGGGGTCATGTGGCAGCTGGTCCTGCCTGGGGACACAGGTCACATACAGGTGTGGATGCTCCTGCTGACTGCATCCGAGTCCAGTGCATGGATGTACTCATAGGCGGAACAGCCAATCAGATCATCCGGGCTATAGCCAGCGACATCTGCGATCCTGGGTGCAAGGAGGGGTCTGGTCAGGGTTCGGGGCTGAGGTAGACAGTGGGTGGAGGGAAGGGACAGGGGGACACAGGGACAAAGCCAGCAAGACGAGAAGCAGGGTAGTACCAGAGAGGAAGGGAGAGAGTAAGAAATAGAAAAAGAGACCTGGGCGTGGTAATTCCAGTACTTAGGAGGCTAAGACACGAGGATCAAGGGTTCGAGGCTAGCCTCAGCTACTTCACAAGACGCTTTCATTTTTTTATTTTTTTTGGTACTGGGGATGGAACCCAGGGGCATTCTACCACCAAGCTACACCCCCAGCCTTATTTTATTTTTATTTTTAAACAAGGTCTCGCTAGGTTGATGAGAGTCTTACTACTTTCTGAGGCTGTCCTTGAACCTGTGATACTCCCGTCTCAGCCACCCAAGTACTGGGATTACAAGCGTGCGCCACCATGCCTGGCTGTGAGATGCTGTTTCAAGATAAAAAATAAAAAGAGCTGGGGATGTAGCTCAGAGACAGAACACCTCTGGGATCAATCTCCAGTACCAAAAGAAAAAAAGAGGGGGTGTGGGGGCTCAATAATGGCCCCCAAAGATGTCCACACCCTATTTCTCAGAATCTGTGAGGATGGTACTTTACATGGCAAAAGGCACTTTGCAGCTGGGCGTGGTGGTGCACGCTTGTAATCCCAGTACTCGGGAGGCTGAGACCGGAGGATCCATGTTCGCGGCCAGCCTCAGCTACTTAGTGAGGCCCTCCACAACTTTGTGAGACCCGGTTTCAAAATAAAGTATAAAAAATAGGGCCGGGGGTGTAGCTCGGAGGTAGAATGCCCCTGGGTTCAATCCCTGGTACCGCAGGGGAAAAAAAAAAAAAAACGGCGCTTTGCAGACACGATGAAGTGAGGCTCTTGACAGGGAGAGCGAGGATCCCGGGCTGCCCAGGGGACCCAATGGCAGCGGGGCTGGTAAGAGGCAGTAAATGCTTGACATCCAGAACAGTGGGACAGGGCAGTGTGTGTTGTTTTGTGCCAAGATTGTGGTAAGTAGCAATAAAAAACTAACTCAAGGGAAGAGGGAAGGTGGAAAAGGAAAGAAAGAAAAAAGAAACAGGAGGAAAAGAAACCACAGAGAAAAAGGAGAATAAAGAGAAATAAAAATAATGATGATGATTAAAAATGAGCAATTGTAAGCCAGGCGTGGTGGTGCACACTTGTAATCCCAGTACTCGGGAGGCTGAGACCAGAGGATCTGGGTTCGCGGCCAGCCTCAGCTACTTAGTGAGGCCCTCCGCAACTTAGTGAGACCCGGTTTCAAAATAAAGAATAAAAAAATAGGACTGGGGGTGTAGCTCAGAGGTAGAATGCCCCTGGGTTCAATCCCCAGTACCGCAATAAATAAATAAATTAATTAAAAATATCAAAAAAATGAGCAATTGTTACCCTGTTCTGCACCAGGCAATGCACTGAGTGCTCAGAACACCACCACAAGGTAGGCTCCATTATTCCTCCACCGGATAGTTGAGAAGAGCCTCACAGAGAGGTGAAGCCATTTGGCCAAGGACACACAGCAGCCAGGATTGAAATCCAAGCAGTCTGCCCCCAAAGTTGCCATTACTGAGCACAACTCCAGGGTGAGGGAAAGAGGAAAGATGGAGGAAGGAAGGGAAAGAAGGGCAGAGGGAAGACAGGGAGAGAGAGAAAAAGAGATAGAAGAAAGGGTACAGGAAGAATTAATAAAGTCATTCTATTGAGTACCACCTGTGTGCTGGTCAAGATACTAACTACTGTAAATAAACTGACTGACTCCTTTTAGCCTGGCATGGTGGTACACACCAGTAATCCCAGTACTTGGGAAGATAAGACAGGAGGATCACAAGTTCAGGATCACAGGTTTGAGGCCAGCGTCAGCCATTTAGCGAGACTCTCAGCAACCTAGTAAGACTGTTTCAAAACAAAAAATAAAAAGGGCTGGGGGTGTAGTTCGGAGGTAGGACGCCTCTGAGTTCAACCCCCAGTACCTCCCCCCCCAAAAAAAGAGAAAAGAAAAGCAACAGAAAGAGGACGCCAGTAAGAGAAAGATGCAGAGAGTCAGAGGGAGAATTAAAGACCCACAGAAAATCCCAAGGCAGGCTGACTGGAAGAGACAGGTGGAGTCTGAGAGCCAGAAGCAGACAGCGCGGGTGGGTGCGGAGGGCAGCGCATTGGGCAGCGGGGGCCGCGGGCCGCGCACACCTCTCGTCGCAGTAGGTGAACTTCATGTCCAGGCTGTGGCGGCTGAGGAAGGCGCCCCTGCCCAGCGGGGGCTCCAGGCTGCCGGGGTGGGGGATGGCTTCACAGATGAGCACCAGGCATTGCAGGGGGGGCTCGGCGCAGGGGCTCCCGGCCGGGGAAGTCTGTGCGGGGGGCTTGTACACTCTCATATGTCCGGAGCAGTGCAGCACCTGGGGGCGGGCGCGAGCGCGGGGTATGCAGCTGGGCCCGGAGCCCCCATGGGGCCGGGAAGGACGAGCCCCGAGGACTCCAGGGTGTCCTCGGCTCAAGGAGCTCTGAGGACCCAGGATTCCAGCCCGCCGACACCCCAAGTTCAGGGGGCTCCAGGCCCAGGGAGAGCCAGCCTGAGAAGGGTTACAAGGACCCCAGACCCTGCCCCCACCGCCACCATCCTCCTGGACCGAGCCAGAGCGAGCCGCTCCGAATCCGGGTCCCAGAGACCTGACGGACTCCCACCTCTCGCGAGACCTCAGTGCCCAGGCCCCGCCCCAGCACCAGGCCCCGCCCACCTTCCAGGTGGCCGCCTTGAGGTTGAGGGTGCGCCCGCGGCTGGTGAGGGTGCTCTTCATGCGCAAGGAGAAGCAGCGCTGCGTGGAAGCCTCTGGTTTCTTCTTGGACAAACCTGGGGAGGTACCGGGATGGCGGGAGGGTCACTGGGCAGCCGCAGAGGACCAGTGCCCTCCAGCACCTAAAGGCTCCCCAGCCTCATTCCCCAAATTGGGACCTGGAACCAGAGCGCGCCCACCCCATCCATGAGTAGTTGTGTCCCCTCAGACCCCAGGCCAGGCTATTTCTCTTCACTTCTCTCAGTCCAGTGTTGCAGAGGGTGGGGGGAGCCTCAGTTTCCGCTTCTGTAAAGTGGGGACAGGGCCTCCAGGGAACTCACTGGGCCTGGGGGTCAGGGCATCCTGGAGCTCCTCTTGGTCGCAGGGATGGACGAAATCAAAGATACTGTGTCCGATGAGCTCCAGCTGCCAGGAAGGGGGCAGAGCCAGTGTCTTAGAGGAAATGCCCCTCCCAGGTGTCCTTTCTCCCCATCACCCTGCCCCCCAATTCACCAGCCTGGATTACTCCGCCAGTCTCCACATTCATTCATTCACTCACTGAGCAACCATTTATTCGGCACCTACTATTTGCCACACCCTCTTCTAAATGATAGGGACAATCAGTGACCACGCGGACAGATCCCTGCCTTGCAGAGCTCACTGGCTAGTCGGGGGAGACAACAATAAACAAAGCAACACAACACATAATAACAATATGAAAAGTGACGAGAAGACTGCTAAAGCAGGTTAAGGTTGTGCAACGATGGGATGCTATTTTAGAGAGAGTGGCCCTGGACAGTTTCTTTGAGGAAATGACATTTTAAAAATTTGCTGAACAAAGCAAGTTAGATGACCTTGTGGTTCCCTGAAGTAAGAGTGTTCTAAAAACAAAACAAAAAACCAGGAGCAGCGAGCGCAAAGGCTCAGAAGTGATCACACCTATTGGGCAGGCCAAAGACTTAATTACTTGTTTCAGTTTAAGAAATGATCCTGGGCTGGGCATGGTGGTGCATGCTTTTGTAATCCCAGTACTTGGGAGGCTGAGACAATAGGATCACAGGTTCACAGTCAGCCTCAGCAACTTAGTGAGGCCACCTGCAACTTAGTGAGACCCTGTTTCAAAATAAAAGAACAAAATAGGGTTGGGGGTGTAGCTTGGAGGTAGAATGCCCCTGGGTTCCATCCCCAGTACCACCACCCCCAAAAAAAGAAATGATCCTGGTGCTGAGAGGAGGGAACAGATGAAAGGAAGGGGGAACCCACAGTGGGTCCCAATCTGGTGGTGGCAGAATGACATCCTACTTCTCTGACATGCAGCTGGGTTTGAAGCCTGGCTCTGCCACTTCCTAGCTTTGGGACCTTGGGACATTCATTTTTCTGAGTCCAAGAGCTCAAAGCAGCAGAGAAATGAGTACCAGGAGTGGGGTTACATGGCAGGGAAAAGGAACAGAGGCCAACTACAGAGCCTATTTATGTGAAATAGAAAAAAGAATGGTGATTCTCACACAGAGCTTGCTGTAAGGATTAATTAAGATTAGTTTTACTTCCTAAGTGTCCCCAGTTTCTAGCTGCCAATCCCCATGGGCCCTGCCCTGCCCTTCTTCTCCCACCTGAGATAAGCATCCACCCCTTGCTGAATCTGCCAACTTCTAGTCTCACTCCCTCCCACACTATCCCCATGAGGGAATCTTTCTAAAATGTAAATCTGGTCCTATGTCTCTGGTACAACTTCTCCCCTGCTTCAAATCCTCCTCGGCTCCCCAGTGCCCTGGAGACAAACTTAATTTCACCCTGGTTTATCTAGCTCTTGCTGATCTCTCCAGCCTTTTCTCTCTCAACTTCTTCCCATTACACTGTCCCTAGCCAGGATAAACATCTTTATTTCCCCAAAGTGCTCTGTTTTATCTCATCTTTGGGCCTTTGCAAGCTCTAGTCCCTCTACCATGCACATTCCTGATCTTCATTCCTTTTTCTCTACCCCCTTGACTGGCCAAGTCCTTTAGGTTTCAGCTCACAGGTCCTTTTTTCCAGGAAGCTCCCAATTCCTGTCCCCAGCCTGGGTCAGGTTCCCCCTTCCCGGTCCCCACAGCCCTAGGCAGCCCCATCACAGCCCTGACCATTCTGCATCTTGCTGTCTGGTGACACACTATGTGCCTTAGCAGGGCTGAGGCAGTGCGGTCACCATGGTATCACCAGCACAGGGCCAGGCACAGAGCAGGCAGCTCACCTGACTGAGGCCCAGGTGTTTGCTGACATTTTCCGACAGGTAAGCCATGTCTCCCTCGGCGGTGAGCACCATGACGAAGCCCTCCAGGGCCTTCAGGTAGCAGGCATCCAGTGGTTCTCCCCCTGCTCCCACCTGGTTCCACTCCCCTGGTGCCCGGGGCAGGGGGGATGGGGCATCTAGTCAGTCATGGACACCCTGCCTAGCCTCCCTCTGCTTTCCACACGCAGAAGAAGTTACAGGTGCACCCAAGTGAGCGTGTGTATGTGTGTGTGTGTGTGTGTGGGGGGGTACATCCTAATGGCATATTAGAGTCCCAAGGAAGAGGGCAGGGCCTCCCAGGGGACAGTATTCTAAGGGAAGGGTCTCCTAGGATGGCAGATTTCTTTTCTTTTTCCTTTTTTTTTTTTTTTTTTTGTGTGTGGTACTAGGGATTGAACCCAGGGGCATTCTACATGCTGCACTCCCAGCCCTATTTATTTTTATTTTGAAACAGGTCTTGGTAGGTTGACGAAGAGTCTCACTACTTGCTGAGGCTATCTTCAAACCTACAATCCTCCTGTCTTAGCATCCTAAGTACTGGGATCATAGGGGTGTGCCACCATGCCCGACTTTATTTTATTTTATTTATTTATTTATTTTTTTGCGGTACCGGGGATTGAACGCAGGGGCGATCTACCTCCGCGCTACACCCCCGGCCCTATTTTTTTTATACTTTATTTTGAGACTGGGTCTCACGAAGTTGCGGAGGGCCTCACTAAGTAGAGAGAGAGAGAGAGAGAGAGACAGGGAGAGAGAGAGAGAGAGGGAGAGAGAGGGAGCGTGCGCACGCACGTGTGTGCGCGAGCTGAGGCTGGCCGCGAACCTGGATCCTCCGGTCTCCGCCTCCCAAAGTACTGGGATTACAAGCGTGCGCCACCACGCCCGGCTCCGACTTTATTTTTTTATTTTGAAACGGGGTCTTGCTAAGTTGCTGATGGCCTCACTAAATTCCTGAGGCTGGCCTGGAACCTGCAATCCTCCTGTCTTAGCCTCCCAAGTACTGGGAGGGCAGACTTCCAAGAATATGAAACTCCCAGGGGTTAAAATTCAGAGTCATGCTGGGAGTGGTGGCGCATGTCTGTAATCCCAGTACATGGGAGGCTGAGACAGGAGAATCACAGGTTCAAGACCAGCCTCAGCAATTTAGTGAGGCCCTCCGCAACTTAGTGAGACCCTGTTTCAAAATAAAAGAATAAAATAGAGCTGGGGGCATAGCTCAGAGGTAGAATGCCCCTGGGTTCCATCCCCAGTACCACACACAAAAAAAAGACCAGCCTCAGCAACTTAGAGAGGCTCTCAGCAACTTAGCAAGACCCTGTTTCCAAAATAAATAAATTATGGCTGGGGGTATAGCTTGGAGGTAGAATGAATGCCCCTGTTCAATCTCCAGCATCACAAAAAAATAAAACATAAAAAAAATAAAATAGGGCTGGGCATGTAGCTTAGAGGTATAATGCTCCTGGGTACAATCCCCAGTGTCAAAAAAAAAAAAAAAGGGTGGAATCTTCCAGGGCTTATTTTTGCCAGTACTGACGACTGAACCTAGGGGCTCTCTACCACTGAGCTACATCCCCAGCCCTTCTTATTTCTCTAAATTGCCAAGGCCTTGAACATACCATTCCCTGCCTTGCCTTTACAGGTGTGGGCCACTGCCTCCCGCCAGGGGTTATTTATTATAAGGGGACCAAATCTAGCAGGGCACGGTGCGCACACCTGTAATCCCAGTACTTGGGAGGTTGAGACAGGAGAATTGCAGGTTCGAGGCCAGCTTCAGCACTAGCGAAACCCTCAGCAACTTAATGAGACTCTTTTTCAAATTAAAAAATAAAGCCGGGCGTGGTGGCGCACGCTTGTAATCCCAGTACCTGGGAGGCTGAGACCGGAGGATCCGGGTTCCCGGCCAGCCTCAGCTACTTAGCGAGGCCCTCCACAACTTCGTGAGTCCCTGTTTCAAAATAAAGGATAAAAATTGGGCTGGGGGTGTAGCTCGGAGGTAGAATGCCCCTGGGTTCAATCCCCGATACCGCTTGGAGGCAGAATGCCTCTGGGTTCCATCTCCAGTACCAAAAAGGAAAAAAGAAAAAGAAATAACGGAACCAAATCTAAGGGTCTTGACGGGCAGAGGGGAGTCACCGGGCCCGGGTGGAATTCTAAGGACGCAGGCTCCCGAAGCGGGCGTCTCAGGGGGCGTGGCCTCGCAAACGCTAGCCTGCTGAGGGGGCGGGGCTTCTAAGAGCACTGGGTCGGATAGCGGAGGGGCGGGGCCTCACTGAGCGGATTCCCAGGAGGCGGGGCCTGCCGGGAAGACTCCACCGGGGGCGGGGCCTCGCGACTCGGGCTTCCCAGAGGAGGGGTCTCCCTGACGGAGCCGGAGCTTCCTGGGGGCGGGGCCTCGCGGGCCCCAGCGCGGGGCGGGGCTCACCTGCGGCGCACAGGCGGTGCATGCGCAGGTAGCTGATGGTGAGGCGCATGATGGAGGCCTTGTCCAGGTGAGCGCTGACGCCGCGCGCGAAGGGCAGCGTGTGCGCCAGCTGGTACAACACCTCGGTCTCCTGGCTGCGCCGGCTTCGGGCTGCGTCCCGGGACTTCTCCTTGCGCAGTTCGGTGCTCGACCTGCGGGCGTGGGCGGCGTTTACTGGTGGGGTCCCTAGCACATGGGCCTGGCCGAGTGGCCCCGGTGAGTTTTCGCCGCTCTTTGGGCTTGGAAGGTGACATTCCGGAGCCCCTCCTAGCCCCGGATTTTACCTATCCTGGTGCCAAACCATGCTGCCCTCCCGGCGCCTCTCTCCTCTGTGAGGTGTGCCTCGGGCTGCTCGGTCCCCTCCCTGACTTATCGGCAGTTGATTTTCCGAGCTAGGGACGCCAGGGGGACCGGGAGGCCTCCTGGTGGGAGGGGGCTGGCCGAGCTGGCCGGGGGCCAGATGAGGGAGGAAGCTTGAAGAAGAGGGCAGCAGCCTCCCAGGCCCCCTGCCCTTCAGCCTCCCAGGCCCCCTCCTCCCCTGCCCTTTTCCCTCCTCAGCCGAGCTGTCCTCAGAATCTTGGAGCAGAGATATCTCAAAGTCTAAGGAGGCACCCACAGGGGCCCTAAGAGGGGCCAGCCCCGCCAGGGTGACACAGCAAACCAACCCCAGCATTCTGTTTGGCCCACAGCTATTCATCGCTGCCCTTTAATCCACTTCAAATACCTGAATTTTGTAAGTGTAAATACCTGAATTTTGCAAGTGTGTTTGGGGTGGAGACGAATACTATTTTGTAAGAAATATCTGCCACTTATCCATATCTACTATGTCAGTGCTTGTGCCAAGCAGGAAACCCGTTTAATACTCAGAGACAACCCTAGAAGGAAGTTCATAACATTATCCCCACTGATTGGACCGGGAAACTGAGGCAGAGAGAGTGCAGTGCTTTAAGCACTGGGTTTGAACCCCGGTCTGCCCGAATTCTTAAATTTCCTGTCTTTATGGCCCTGGGTTTATGTTCAAGTTTTAGCATTTCACCCTGTTTCTGCGGCTGTCTTCACATTCAAACTCCAGGTCTGTCTGAACCCAAAGTCTCTATATTTTTGTTTTTTAATAAAAAATTAAAGGGCATATTACATCTGTGTGTGTGTGTGTGTGTGTGTGTGTGTGTGTTACTGGGGATTGAACCCAGGGGCATTCTACCTCTGAGCTATACACCCAACCCTTTTTATTTTTATTTTTTATTTTCTGTTTGGAAACAGGGTATTGCTAGGTTGCTGAGAGTCTATGTTGCTGGGGCTGTCCTCAAGCCTGCGACCTTCCTGCCTGAGCCTCCCAAATACTGGGATTACAGGCGTGTGTCACCGTGCCCGGCTATGTTTATAATTTTGATACAACCATTCATAATAAGCAACTACCAGTCACTAAGCACTGTGTGTCTGACACTGTGGTATACAGTCTGCCCATATGCACTCAATCAACTCTCAGGGGACCTTAGGAGGGAGGGAGGCATTTTAAGACTCCATTTCACAAAGGGGAAATGGAGGCTCTTGAAAAAGTGAAGTCCTTTGCCCAGGAAGTCACAAAGCCAGTACCTGTTGGGATGTGAACCTGGCAGTGAGGTTCCAGTCTTCTTCAGTCTTTTCTCAAATCTCCTTGTGCTCCCCACCCCCACTCCAAGAAAGCAGAATCTCTTTTTTTTTTGGCACTGGGGATTGAACCCAGGGGCATTTTACCTCCGAGCTCCACCCCCAGCCCTATTTTTTATTCTTTATTTTGAAACAGGGTTGCTGAAGGCCTCACTAAGTAGCTGAGGCTGGCCGCGAACCCCGATCCTCCCGTCTCAGCCTCCCAAGTACTGGGATTACAAGCGTGCGCCACCACGCCCGGCTTTTTTATTCTTTATTTTGAAACGGTCTCACTAAGTTGCTGAAGGCCTCACTAAGTAGCTGAGGCTGGCTGTGAACCGGCATCCCGTCTCAGCCTCCCAAGTACTGGGATTACAAGGGTGCGCCACCACGCCCGGCTAGAAAGCAGAATCTCTAGAAGGCAAGGTAATCCCTTCCTAAATTCAGGGGTGCAGAGGCCACTTCTGGGGTGACATCAACCCCAGCCCCAGGCATGAGGGGTACAGAGGAGATTTTCCTGTCTGGTTGCTGAGGGAATCAAAGCTCTAAGCACAAGAGGGTGGGAGGCACAGAGAGGGGCAGGCTGGGTGGAGGGCTGAAGGGGTGAGATACTGCCCCATCCCCTCCCTCCTGGCTGGTGGGGGCAGGGGCCTCAGTCTGCCTGCCCAGAGGACATTCCGTCCTGTTCTGTTCTTTGCAGCCCTGTTTGTCTTCCTGCCCAGAGGGTGGGGTGGGCGGGCCTCCCCGAGCTGGGGGCCCGGGACAGAGGGAACAGGGAGTGGGAAAAGGAATGGAGGTGGGGTGGCCCCACCTCCCGGGCAGCTGGGCTCTGTAATCCTCTCCCCGGCAGGGCTTCTTCCTCCACAGGAGCCAGCTGGTGGCTGCAGAGGGACCCTCCTTCCACTCCCAGCCTGTTCTCCGGATGTTCTGACGGGAAGTGTGGGCCCCTGGCTGTGTTTCTGGCTTTTCTGGCCTTTCAGTTAAACAGAGTGGGGGCCAGTTCCTCTAGTTCAGGGTTCCAGTCCCAACTCCATTACTTATGAGCTGTGCAACTTTGGACCAGCTGCAAGGCCTCCCTGAGCGCAGTAATGGCATCCACCTTGTGGAGTGTTTTGAAGATTAAAGGAGTTAATATATACCAGAGGCTCGAGAACAAAGCCTGGCAATTGGTTAGTGCTAGGTAAAGGTTAAACTTACTACTCTCCCTCTGTCAGCCTCTTGTGTACCAAAGAAACCTGTGGGCCTTGACCGTGTGCATACACGCTTTTACAGGAGCATTTGGGGAGTAGGGCTAAATAACAGCAACAGTAATAATAATAATAAGCTGGGCATAGTGGCATCTGCCTGTAATCCCAGTACTTGGGAGGCTGAGACAGGAGGATTGCAGGTTGGAAGCCAGACTCAGGGACTTAGTGAGGCCCTCAGCAACTTAGGGAGACCCTGTTTCCAAATAAAAAAAATAGGGCTGGGGGTGTAGCTGGGAGGTGAAATGCCCCTGGGTTCAATCCCCAGCCCCCCCCCACACGCACGCACGCACACACCCACGCACACACACACACACACACACACACACACACACACACACACAAAGAGCCTTGGGATACTGTACACGCATGGAGCCAGAGACCCCATGAAATCCTCATAACAAGCCTATGGAGCAGAAGAGTGATCTCCCTTTGAAAAAGGTAGTGATGGCATCCTGAACCCTGAGTCACCCAGGGGGTTAGTCCCAGCGCCCTCATTAATGCTCAGCGCTGTCAGCCCCTTCTGGGTTCATCCAACCATGTACCTATTATTACCTTCCCCGTTTTTCCTGATGAAGAGGAAGCAGGCCCAGGGAGGTGATGAACTTGCCTGAGGCCATAGAGCTCCCAGAACTCTGACCTGAACTCAGTTCATTGCACCCCATCAGGTGTTCTCCACCCCTCCTCCCCCATCTATTTCCTCACTGGCTTATCTTGACTGGGGTGGCAGAGGGGGAGGTGTGTGTCTCCCAATTTCCAGGATATGAAATGGGGGATCAGAAAGGTAGTCGCTGGCACAAGGCTACACGGCCAAAAAGTGGGTGTGCTGGGATTCAAATCCTGGCTTTGGGGCTTGTGCGCTTTTGTGGGGGGGGTACTGGGGATTGAACCCCAGGGTGTTCTACCTTTGAGCTACCCCCCAGCCCTTTTTATTTCAAAACAGGGTCTAAGTGTTGAGGGGCTTGCTAAGTTGCTGAGGCTGGCCTTGAACCTGCAATCCTCCTGTCTCAGCCTCTCAAGTAGGATTACAGGCCTGTACCACCACGCCTGCCTTGGGGCCTGTGTTCTTAAATGCTATGCCTGGGTGGGCATGCCCACATCCCAGGAGACCCCTGCCCTCCTCCTCTCTGCCTGCTGACCTCAGTCCCTTCCCCTGGTTCCACTGCTGCTGCCTCTGGATCTCCCCAGCTGGCCCCACGCCCAGCGCTGGTCCAGCCCCTTGGCACTCTGCCCAGCTTGGGACGTGCTGCTGGAACCCTGCCACCCTTCCTCCGTGTTCTAGCCAAGAACAGGGGGTGGAGCCAGGAGGCCCCGGGGTGAGGCCTGGGAAGGGGGGCTGGGTGCCCCCGGCCAACCAAGAGGGAGAGAAGGCCACCTCTTCCCGCCTGGAGAACTTACACCTGAGAGCAAAGGCATGAGGAAGTGGGGAGCGCCGGGGACCCTACCTTCAGGGCTACTTCTGGGCTCTCTCTTCTGACTCTTGACTGGGTATTGGGGAGCTTGCAAAAACTACAGATTGGGGGGGACGCTGTAGGAGGCTTAGGTTTTATCTGGGTAGGGTCTCCCCTTGGCACTGCCCAGAGGTGGCCTGAGAGGCCAGAGGCAGGGTTTGGGTTCGAGAAGTGACTTGGGATGGGGGGGTCGGGGGGGTCTCTCTAACCCTGACTGCTTGTGCCCAAGGACATGGTAATCCGGTGGGGTGCCCATCCCCAAAGTCCTGTCTTCTCTGGGAACCCCCTACCTCGGATGAGCACTCTGAGTAATGTGCACATCAGGAACTTCCCAAGAACGTCCCTGCATGGGGCGGGATGGCTCCAAGCCCAACTGGAAGAAGGGAAGGGGGCGCAGGGGGGCCCACTCACCATCACCCAGGCCCCTTTTGGCCAAAGTGCCATGCTGAGGCGTAGGACGGCCGGAGCGGAGCCAGGAGCGCGGCTGGGAGCGGGTGCAGGTTATGGGTGGGTGGTGCGCAGCACTGGGATGACACGACAGGAAAGGGCTGGCCTCGGGTGGCAAGGGGGGAGCACCCCAGCTCAGCCAAGAGGGCCCCCCAGCCAGGCGGGGGTGCTGGGAGAGGCGGAGCCGGGGTTGGCCCAGAACCAGTGGGATGGAGTTCCCTGGTGGACCGAGAGCCAGGGACTGGAATAGAATGGGAGAGGAGGGAGCCTGGGGGGGGGGTGTAAAAATGATGGGGTGTGGATGGACCCAATCAGACCTGCAAGGCCAGGAGGAGGGAAGGGGGTGAGGCTCGCTGGATGTCTCAGATTGGACAGGAAAACCAGGGACCTGGGGCATTTTCCCCGGCACCATGGGAACCTGGTGAGAGAGAGGATGGGGTGTGCAGGGGGGGAGTGGTCCCAGCACACAGGTTGCCTCTGCACCTGCTGGGAAATGAACACAGAAACCCACCTCTCTGCCCAGGATGACCCTGGCCGGGGGCTCCCGCCACGCCTTGCAGGCTCATTAGATCAGGCACAAACACCTCCTGATAGGGTCTCCCCCAACATAAGGCTTGGGGGCCCCCATCCCTCAGTAACAGGCACTGGGTGGGGGTGGATGAACAAGACCTGGGGCCAGACTTTGGGAAGTGGGTCAAGCATGTTCCCCCGTTATTGAAGGGGGTGACCCTACTTTTTTTGTACTGGGAATTGAATCCAGGGGCATTCTACCTCTGAGCTACACCCCCAGCCTTATTTTATTTTATTTTGAAACAGGATATTGCTAAGTTACCTGGCACTGGCCTTGAACCTGCAATCCTCCTGTCTTAGCCTCCCAAGTACGGGGATTACAGGTTCTCCACCATGCCCAGTTCTGACCCTACTTTTTTAAGGGAAGGGTCCTGGGCAGCTTCTGAAATGCATCTCTTTTTACTGTTTCTAAGGGAACCCAAGGTTTGGGAGACTATCAGAAAGGGTTTAAATCAAATGGGATCTCTTTTCTCTGAAACTCAGGAGCTGAATCCTCAAGGGACTCTCTATACCTGGGCAGGCTCAATTTGGGGGTACTCATATCCTCTAGGATCACGAGGGTCTGGTGGCAAAGAACAATGTCCGTCCCGGGGCTTCAGAGACCAGAAGGCTCAATAGGCGGACGGAGAAAACTTCCCCCAGAAGCCCAGGCACTGCTCAGACTCAACCGTGGGGACTTCGACTTTCACCTCCACCAGGCGGGGAAGCGAACTTGGGGTGGCAGGAAATCGGGGGTCACCACCCCAAGCCGTTCCAGGCAAGAGGGGCGGGACAGGCGGGGACTTGGGGAAATCCCCCACCCCTGGGTGGAGGGTGAGGGGGATGTGGCTCCAACCGCTCGCCCCGGGGTGTCCCTGGCTCGCACCCACACACCCTTCCACCAGCTCAGGGGGCCCTAGAAAGAAAGCCCCCCAATTCCCATCATCCCCGTCCCAGAACCCCGGTACCTTGCGCGCTGCAGCCCCAGCGCCATGGCTCGAAGGTCTCGGCTCCCGAGCCCCGGGAGGCCCCGAGCCCCCTCCCCTGGCCCTGCGAGCCCCCTCCCCAGCTCCGCCCCTGCCGCGCCGTTGGCTGCGCCCTGCCCGGCCCGCGACTCTGGTTGGTCAGCAGGCCCGTCACTCCCGCGAGGGAGGCGGGACCATAGGTGAAGTCTTGGAGCGCTTGGGGCGGGGGAGGCGCTCTGTAACACACACCCCCAGCCACGCCCCTCTCCGCGGACTTCCTCAGCAGTGTCCCGCGCACGGTCGGCCGGCCACGCCTTTGCTCACCCAGGATCAGAAGTTCCAACAATACACTTTTTTTTTTTTTGGTGGTACTTGGATTTGAACCCAGGGGCATTCTACTCCGAGCTACCCCTAGCCCTTTTTTATTTTTTGTTTTGAAACAGGATTCTAATCGGTTTCTGAGAGTCTCCCTAAATTGCTGAGGCTGGCCTCAAACCTGCAATCCTCCTGTGTCAGCCTTCCAAGTACTGGGATTACAAGGGTGCACCACCACATCTGGCTCCAACAACACACTTTAGAGCCATCCAGTTAGTTCATTTTGCTCCCTGCACCCCAGCCCCACCCTCTACCTCCCACCTTCCCATTTCCTACCCTCCAACCTCCAGTCCCACCCCTTCCAACACCCCAGCCCTGCCTCCTCCATCCCCCTTCCTCTCCCACCGAGTCCCCACTTCTCTCCACCCCCAACTCCCGACACCACCCCAATTCCACAATCCCCATCTCGCCCCCATTCTTCCAATCTGGCACCCTCTGCGCCCCTGCCCACCTCCTCCATCTCCCTCACCCCACCTTGACCCCACAGCCTCTCTAACTCCCTTTGCAGGTTCCCATTGATGAATAATAAAGCTATGCCAAGTGAACACGTTTTAACTCAATCACATCCACTTTTCAAAGGAGCAGAGAAATTGTCCTTTTGACCAGTCAAGTAACAAGGACAAAGTCACCAAACACAGATGAAAGCATTACAATTGGTTAAAGAGAGTATGTCTGAGCTGGGTGCAGTGGTGCGCGCGTATAACCCCAGTACTTGAGAGGCTAGGACTGGAGGATCTCAGGTTCGAGGCCGGCTCTCAGCAACTTAGCAAGACCTTGTTTCAAAATAAAAAATAAAAGCTGGACGTGGTGGCACACGCTTGTAATCCCAGTACTTGGGAGGCTGAGACAGGAAGATCAAATTCGCGGCCAGCCTCAGCTACTTAGTGAGGCCCTCCGCAACTTAGTGAGACCCTGATGTTTCAAAATAAAGAATAAAAAATAGGACTGGGGGTGTAGCTCGGAGATAGAATGCCCCTGGTTCAACCTCAGTACCACAAATAAAATAAAACAAAAATAAAATAGACTGGGGTGTAGCTCAGAGGTAGAATGCCCCTGGATTCAATCTCCAGCACACATACAAAGTGTTTCACCTTTTTCTCTTCTCGTCTTTTTCCCGCTTGCTCAGTGCCTGTCTTGGAAGGAGGTCAGCCATGTGTTCGGGAATTGGAGCAGGGGGTCGTCCCCATGGGCCAGTGGTTAGGGACACTACTTTTGCAGTTCGAGAAACCTGGGTTGTGTCCAGGCTGTCACATACAGGTCCCATGCCTTTGTAAAAGTTGTTTTGTGTCTCTGCGGCTCAGTTTCCCACATCTATACAGCGGGATCATCACAGTACCTACACTATAGAGACTGCGCAACGGAGTTAATCAGACCAGGCATGTGAGTGCTCAGCACGGCACCTGGCGCCCGTGAGTTCAGGTGTTAATTCTCAATCACTCATTCATTCACTTGCTCATTCATTCAAGTGTCTATGGTGAGCCGGGCGTGGTGGCGCACGCTTGTAATCCCAGTACCTGGGAGGCGGAGACCGGAGGATCCGGGTTCGCGGCCAGCCTCAGCTACTTAATGAGGCCCTCCGCAACTACATGAGACCCGGTTTCAAAATAAAGTATAAAAATAGGGCCGGGGGTGTAGATTGGAGGTAAAACGCCCCTGGGTTCAATCCCCAGTACTGCAAAAAAAAAAAAAAAAAAGTGTCCATGGTGCATGTATTCTCTGCCAGGTGCCGGGGATGCAATTTAATCAGAACTCCTCTGCCCACCTGGGGCTCTGGCCTGGAGGGTGGATGGAGAGGGCTCAAACAGTCGCTTTCACTAGCCGGTGCACACCCATGCACTAGCCGGTGCACACCCATGTGTCCACATCTATACACATTCATGCAAGTGTTGATGTCACATGCATAGGTAACCTGTAACGAGCTGCCATTCACACGTCGTAAGTCAGTATCCACCTGTATGAATTCTGAAAAATAAATGTCAGCACATACTATCATATCAAGATACATATCTTGCTGGGCAGGTGGTGCATACCAGTAATCCCAGTACTTGAGAGGCTGAGACCGGAGGATCGCGGGTTCGAGGCCAGCTTAGGTAACAGAGTGAGACTCTCAGCAACCTAGTGAGACCTTGTTTCAAAATAAAAATAAAAAAGGCTGAGGGTGTAGCTCAGAGGTAGAATGCCCCTTGGTTCAATCCCCAGTACCAATAAATAAATAAACAAAATAAAAAGGGCTGAGGGTGTAGCTAGGAGGTAGAATGCCCCTGGGTTCAGTCCTCAGGGGTACCTTGACAGTAGAATGCTTATGGATGATGTGGCATGCGTTTGTACCAGAAGTGCCGATGCCTGTATACATGGGGGTCTGTATGTAAGTGCACCTGTCTTCAGTGTGAACACTCACACTCATATCTATCGTCATACGCATGTAAAGGTCTCATAAATGTCACGACTTCCTATGCAGATGCTAATGTGTATGTCGGTGTTGATGCAGGTGCCACCTCCCCCCTCCCACCCCCTCAACCTTCATGATGGAAATTGTGGCCTTCGATCCCTGCTGGGTCCCTCAGCGCCCCAGCGCCCCCTGGAGGACAATCTCTTGCTGCACCCTGGGAGGCCAAGGGGCCCCTCCCAGCATCTGCACCCCCACCCCCTACACCTCTCAGAGTTCAGCCAGGTGTGTGCAAATCCATGGGGCTCTGGGCATCGGTGGCCGTGCACTGCATGGCTGTGACACGGAGGAGTCTCCCGGACCCTGCAGGAACAATCTGTTAATAATCACCAGAGGCCGGAGTCTCTCCGGTTTGACATCGAAACAGCAAGAATTTTGCACCATTTTAATAGACTCTGAATTTTCCAGGAAAGCAGCCTGTGATCCAAGGGAAAATCATTATATGCTGTTTCAGGCAGAAGCTGGTGCTGGGACTGTCGCCATTTCAGAGAATTCTAGAGCAAATCTCTGCCCGCTTGGGGTATTTGAGTCCCCATCGAAGCTGCTTTAGCATCTGCCTTGATCTCCAGAGACATATGGATGTTATTATTAGGTCCTTAATTCAAAATGTCAACTACAAGCTGGGTGTTGGTGGCGCACGCTTGTAATCCCAGTACTTGGGAGGCCGAGACAGGAGGATCACAGGTTAGCAGCCAGCCTCAGCTACTTAGTGAGGCCCTGATTCAAAATAAAAAATAAAATAGGATTGGAGATGTAGGTCAGAGGTAGAATGCCCCTGGGTTCAATCCAGCGCTACCAAGAAAAAAAAAGTCAACTACAAGAGGGGCACGGTGGCCAAGGCATATAATCTCAGGACCTGAGAGACTGAGACAGGAGGATCACAGGGGGTCTCTGAGATCCTTTCGGAGGTTTTGATGTTTGATCCACAAGGTCAAAACTATTTTCATAATACTAGTAAGATGATGTACACCTTGCTCTTCTCCCTGGTGCCAAGCGAAGTTTTCCAGGGTTTATGTGATGGTATAATTGCCGTGACAGTAACATGGATTTATTATTGTTGTTATTATTTTTGTGTGTGAGGTACTAGGGATTGAACCCAGGGGTGTTCTACCTCTGAGCTACACCCCCAGCCCTATTTTATTTTTTATTTTGAAACAGGGTCTCGCAAAGTTGCTGAGGCTGGCCTCGAACATACAATCCTCTTGTCTCTGTCTCCCTAGTACTGGGATTACAAGTGTGTGCCACCACGCCCCACTTATTGTTGTTTTTAAATGACTAGATCTCCTAAAAATTCTTAATTTAAATCTATACAAGTTAAGAGCTGGGCATGGTGGTGCATGCCTGTAATCCCAGTACTTGGGAGGCTGAGATAGGAGGATCCCAGGTTCAAGGAAAACCTTAGCAACTTAGTGAGACCCTATCTCAAAATAAAAATTAAAAAGGGCTGGGGGTGAAGCTTGGAGGTAGAACACCTCTGGGTTCAATCCCCAGTACAATACTACTACTACTACTGCTACTACTACTAGTAATAATAATAGAGTTATACAAGTTAAATATTGATAGGTAACCAGTGATGTGCTGATGTCAGTCCCTAATGGCCCAGGAGAGCCACTTACCTTTCCAGAATCATCCAAACCACTTGGTAAACCTTTGATAGCTTGAAATGGGCCATGGTGGCAATATTTACATCACAGAAATTGGCAAGTGCTAAATGAGCCCCTCCCCCCTTTGGAGAGCTATGTGACATATTCTACTTTACATAAGTAACCCAGAACAGCTCTTTGGGTGTCTTCTATAATTTGGGGGGAGGAGGGGTACTGGAGATTGAACCCAGGGGCATTCTACCTTTGACTTATACCCCCAACTCTTTTTTTTATTTTACTTTATTTTTTTGCAGTACTAGGGATTGAACCCAGGAGCATTCTACCTCCAAGCTACATCCCCAGCCCTATATTTTGTTCTGAAACAGGGTCTCACTCAGTTGTAGAGGGCCTCGAAGTAGCTGAGGCTGTTCTCAAACCTGCGATCCTCCTGTCTCAGCCTTCCAAGTACTGGGATTACAAGTGTGTGCCACCACACCTGGCCTCAATAATTTTAAGAACATAAAGTTCTAAGGCTAAATCATGAGTGAACCTCTCGTGGATCTAAACTCAAAAGCAGTCTAATAGCTAGTGTGGTGGTGCATGCCTGAAATCCCAGTACGTACCTGGGAGGCTGAGACAGGAGGATCGTAGGTTCAAAGCCAGCCTCAGCAACTTAATGAGGCTCTCAGCAACATAGTGAGACCCTGTGTCCAAATAAAAAATAAAATAGGGCTGGGGATGTAGCCTGGAAGCAGAAGGCCCCTGGGTTCCATCCCCAGTAAAAAAAAACACACACACACACACACACACACACACACACACACACACACACACAGAGTCTGAACCCTAAGTAAGCCTGATGTGCCCTCTGGTGGTAGAAATTAGGATGACTCTGACGATATAGGCAAACATACACACAATGTGAGTATACAAACAATGTGAGTGCACATGTGTATATTTGGTTGTGAAGAAATAGCAACATACAAAGGTCACATTGGTTAGATTTTCTTTTTTTGCGGTTCCGGGGATTGAACGCAGGGGCGTTCTACCTCCGCGCTACGTCCCCGGCCCTATTTTTTATACTTTATTTTGAAACCGGGTCTTACGAAGTTGTGGAGGGCCTCACTAAGGAGAGGGGGAGAGAGAGAGGGAGAGAGAGGGAGAGAGGGAGAGAGAGCTGAGGCTGGCCGCAAACCCGGATCCTCCGGTCTCTGCCTCCCAAAGTACTGGGATTACAAGTGTGCGCCACCACGCCCGGCCTGGTTAGATATTTTTAATGGCTTGATTTAACATTTTTTTGTGGTACTGGGGATTGAACTCAGGGTCATTCTACCTCTGAGCTACACCCCTCAGCCCTATTTTATTATTTATTTGGAAACAGGGTCTCACTAAGTTGCTGAGACTGGTCTTGAACCTATGATCCTCTTGTCTCAGCCTCACAAGTACTGGGATTATAGGCATGTGCCACCACACCCGGCTTGATTTAACTTTTTTTTTTTTTTTTTTTTGGCGGTACCGGAGATTGAACCCAGAGGCGTTCTACCTCCGCGCTACACCCCCGGCCCTATTTTTTATACTTTATTTTGAAACCGGGTCTCACGAAGTTGTGGAGGGCCTCACTAAGTAGAGAAAGAGAGAGAGAGAGAGAGAGAGAGAGAGATGAGGCTGGTCGTGAACCCGGATCCTCGGGTCTCCGCCTCCCAAAGTACTGGGATTACAAGTGTGCGCCACCACGCCCGGCTTTGATTTAACATTTTGATATCTCACATTCCTTGAAAGATAGTATGCCTGGAGCTGTTATAAACATTTCAGGTCAGTTGAATGTGGTGACGCACGCTTGTAATCCCAGTACTTGGGAGGCTGAGACTGGAGGATCGCAGGTTCGCAGCCAGCCTAAGCTACTTGGTGAGGCCCTCTGCAACTTAGTGAGACCCTGTTTCAAAAATAAAGAATAAAAAATCGGGCTGGGGGTGTAGCTTGGAGGTAGAATGCCCCTGGGTTCAATCCCCAGTACTGCAAAACAAATAAACCATAAATTACATCTCAGGTCATGTAATTTAATCTCACATCTACCCTACAGGTGACTATTATTCAATCACCTCACTTTTGCTTCCGACTCATTTGAGAGTAGGTGGCAACTGCATGTTGCATCACCTCACCTCAGAACACTTTATTGTGTAATTCTTACAAACAAGGGCGTTCTAAGATAATCAAATCTCAGATCAGAAGGTTAACACGGTACATTACTATAGTCGAATCCTCAGGTTACATTCAGTGGTTTCACCACCTGTCCCCATCATAGCCACTCTAACAAAAGGGCTCAACTCACAACCCCGAGTGACATTTACTTGTCTAAATATACTTTGCAGCCGGGCGTGGTGGCGCACGCTTGTAATCCCAGTACTTTGGGAGGCGGAGATCGGAAGATCCGGGTTTGCTGCCAGCCTCAGCTCTCTCTCTCTCTCTTGCTCTCTCTCTCCTTAGTGAGGCCCTCCGCAACTTCATGAGACCCGGTTTCAAAATAAAGTATAAAAAATAGGGCCGGGGGCATAGCGCGGAGGTAGAACGCCCCTGCGTTCAATCCCCAGTACCGCAAAAATAAATAAATAAATAAATAAATATACTTTGGCTTTCATGGTCTTCACGCTTTTGAAGATTACCAGCCAATTATTTTGTAGAGCACTCCTCAGCTGGGGTTATCTGATGTTTTCTCATATTAGCTTCAGAATATTCATCTCAGGCAGGAACATCACAAGGCAGGAACATCCTTGTGAGCCTGGCACAAGGACAGACATCAGAGATCAATGCAATCAATTTGAGAGTCCAGAAATCAAACTGTATAGCACAGGGTGCGAGGCTCATGCCTGTAATCCCAGGACTTGGGAGGCTGAGACAGGAGGATCTCAGGTTCAAGGCCAGCCTCAGCAACTAAGCGAGACCCTCAGCAATTTTGCAAGACCCTGTTTCAAAATAAAAAAATATAAAAAAGTCCTGTGGGTGTAGCTTGGAGGTGGAACACCCCTGAGTTCAATCCCCAGTACCAAAAATAAATAAATAAATAAATAAATAAATAAAGTATGTCTATGGCCAATTGATTTCAACAACTGTCCCCATTGAATGGGGACAGAATTGCCTTTTAAACATAGCCCTTGGTCAACTGAATAGCCACAAGCAAAAGAATGTAGTTGAAATTTTACTTCACATCAAAAACAATACAACTCAAAGTGGATCAAAACCTAAATGTTAGCACGAAAATTATAAAATGCTTAGGAGAAAGCCGGGCGTGGTGGCGCACGCTTGTAATCCCAGTACTTGGGAGGCAGAGACCGGAGGATCCGGGTTCACGGCCAGCCTCAGCTACTTAGTGAGGCACTCCGCAACTTCGTGAGACCTGGTTTCAAAATAAAGCATAAAAAAATAGGGCCGGGGGTGTAGCACGGAGGTAGAACGCCCCTGGGTTCAATCCCCGGTACCGCCAAAAAAAAAAAAAATGCTTAGGAGAAAACATGAATGTAAACCTTCATGACCTCGGGTTTATCAAAAGATTCCTAGATATGACACAAAAAAATGTGAGAGACAAAAGAAAAAATAGGTAATTGGAATTTCATCAAAATTAACACTTTTGTGCATCAGAGGATACCATCAGAAAATGAAAAAATTAGCCAGATGTGGGACTGGCACAAGGATAGACACATCTGTAATCCTAATACTTGGGAGGCTGAGACAGGAGGATCACAGGTTAAAGGCCAGCTTCAGCAACTCAGAGAGACCCTCGGCAACTTGAAAAGATCTTTGTTGAAGATAAAAATAAGATGAAACAAAACAAAACAGAGCTGTGATGTAGCTCGAGGTAGAATACTGCTGGTTCAACCCCCAGTACCAAAATAATAAAGCTGGGCATGGTGATGCATGCCTGGAATCCCAGTACTTGAGGGGATGATTGCAGGTTCAAAGCCAGCCTCAGCGATGTAAGGAGACTCTCAGGAATCTAGTGAGGCCTTGTTTCAAACCAAAAAAGAAGCCAGGGGTGGTGGCACATGCTTGTAATCCCAGTACTTAGGAGGCTGAGACCGGAGGATCCGGGTTTGCGGCCAGCCTCAGCTACTTAGTGAGGCCCTGTTTCAAAATAAAGAATAAAAAATTGGGCTGGGTTTGTAGCTTGGAGGTAGAATGTCCCTGGGTTCAATCCCTGGTACTGCAAACAAACAAACAGACAAACAAACAAACAAACAAACAAAACATGGACTCGAGCAGCCATGGGTTTTGGTATCCACAGCGGTTCTGGAACCAATTCCTTGCAATTGCCAAGGGACTACTGTGCATCTACTGGGGGGATTGACACGCTTACTAAGTTGCTTCTTCCAGTCCATGAAGGTGCTACAACTCTCCATTCATTTGGGTCTCTTTGATTTATTTTATCAGAGTTTTGTACACATTTTTTAGTCTTGTTTTGTTTTGTGGCACTGGGGATTGAACCCAGGGACATTCTACCTCTGAACTACACTCCAGCCCTTTTATTTTTTTAATTTTTGAAACAGGGTCTCACTAGGTTGCTGAGGCTGGCCTCAAACATATGATCCTCCTGTCTCAGCCTCTCAAGTACTGGATTACAGGTGTGCGCCGCCATGCCGGGCCCCCATATTGTTTTCAGCACAGGGAAATCATTGCAACAGGACACAAGCACGATGACACCCTCACATCATCCGACAACCCGACAGCTACGGAGTGACCAGGTAGTATATACAGCAGGGATGGGCTGAGCGATGCGATGACTCATGTCCGGCTGCCTCTGCCGGATTTCATCACACTACTTAGAACAATGCACAGTTTATAACACGAATTGCACATTTCTGAAATTTTCCACTTAATATTTTTGGGAGGAGGTTGACTGGAGGGATTAAGTGAAACCTCACAAAGTAAACTACAAATAAGAGGGGACTCCTGTTAAAGAAAGCAGGAGAGTCTGGGGCCCAAAGCTTGAGTCTTTGCTGTAGCCGGGAGTGGCCCTGTGCTCGGCTCACCATCTGCAAACTCCAAGATACATTTGCTCACACACTGGAATGCAGTCACCCCAAACTCCCATTCAGACCTCATTAATCCTGACCCTGGGCGGGGGGCGGGGGGTCCTTACCTGCCTCTCTGGAGATGGGGCCAACGGCTTGTTTGGGACAGATAATAATCCTGCCAGTAAATGGGCTCATTTACAGGGAATATCTTACTTATTTTTTTTATACTGGGGATTGAACCCAGGGCACTTTACCACTGAGCTACACCCCAGCTCTTTTATTTTATTTTAGTGTATGTGGTACTGGGGATTGGCCCACAGTTGTTCTACCTCTGAGCTACATCCCTAGCCCTATTTTATTTTTTATTTTGAAACAAGTTCTCACTAAGTTACTGTGTACTGGCCTCAAACCTGTGATCCTCCTGTCTCAGCCTCTCAAGTACTGGATTACAGGTGTGTGCCACCACACCTGGCTCCTTTTTATTTTATTTTGAGACAGCGTCTTGATAAGTTGCCCAGGTTGGCTTTGAACTTGTGATCCTCCTGCCTACGACTCCCCAGGAATAGGCATGTGCCTCTGTGCCCAGGTACAAGGAATATTAATAAGTAGCTAGTTTGAATACATTTGTGTCAAAGATCAGGGAGAGAAAAAGTGAAAACTTTTATTTATTTATTTTTTGTGTGGTGCTGGGGATTGAACCCAGGGGCATTCTACCTCCAAACTACACTCCAAGCCCTATTTTATTATTTAATTTGAAGCAGGGTCTCACTAAGTTGCAGAGGGCCTCACTAAATTGCTGAGGATGGGCGCGACTTGCGATCCTCCTGTCTCAGCCTCCCAAGTACTGGGATTACAAGTGTGCGCCATCATGCCAGCAAGAGAAAACTTTTAAAAGTGTATATGCACCTCTCTACCACACGAGGGAGCCAGAATCACATTAATTACTCAGGGCCCAAACCTGCCTGGAGAATCAAAACTAGTCAGGGGATTCTGGCCAGGCTGAGGACATTGCTTATGGGAATTTAGAAAATTCAGCTTCAAGCCTGGCATGATAGCATATATATATATATAAAATATAAAAATAAAATGGGACCGAGGGTGTAGCTTGGAGGTAGAATGCCCTTGGGTTCAATCCCCAGTACCAAAATAAATAAATAAATAAATAAACAAAAAAAATAAGAAGGGCTGGGGGTGTAGCTCAGAGGTAGAATGTCTCTGGTTTCAATCCCCAGTAAACACACACACATACACACACACGCACATACACGCACGCACGCACGCACGCCAGCATTAATCAGATACTTGCTTCAACGCTTCAGATGGATTTCCTTTCTCCAGTGTGGTTTGCTTAATCTCGTGGCCTCTGGCAGCTGCTAAGATCGTCCACTTTTGGAGGCCCCGCCATCACTTGGCACCTTCTTTCCCATCCTGCCTGGAATGTGGGTTTCCCCTCTGTGGTAGAGAACAAGGCCGTCTGCCCCCGTCACACCACCTGGGCCAACTTATCCTATTTTTGTTCCCAATCTCGGACATCCCCAACAGGGCGGGATTATGTGTAGGAACTGCTCCTGGGACGACAACTGGCTAGCAGCGCCCCAGCTCACACAGAAAGCTCCCGGCAGGTTTGGTTGACTGGTTAATCTAAGGCCCTCTGGATTCCAATTTACTGCAGCTCCCCTAAAGATATCGGCTTTAGCCAGGCGCAGTGGCGCGTGCCTGTACTTGGGCAAATGGGTCGCACCAGGCGGTGAGAGCATAGACTTGCAAGTGGAGATCCCCAGCCCACGGTGATCAAACTCCTTCCTCCTGCCTGGCGGTGGCAGCACTGAGCAGGCCCAGTGTGTTCCTAGACAGTTGTCTGAGGAGATAGACCCATGAGGGGTCCTTTAATTTTGGTTTCCAAAGCAGCCAACCACAGAGATATTTTCTGCTTCCAGGTATTGCAGGAAAACTAGGTCCCTGAAGTCAGGAGACAGAGACAGCAATTGGAAGCAGGTTTCTTTATTCACTAGTGAAGGCTCAGCATGCAATGCTTTGGGTCTGAACGCCGCTCACAGAACGTACAAGCTCTTCTATGCATTTGGTCACCTATTGTTGGGAGGGGAGGGGTATGCATGAGACGTGCGTTTCCTAGTGTAAGCATGACAGAAACAGACCAAGCAATTAATCATTATAGTGTTTTATTTATTTTTGTATGTGGCACCGGGGATTGAACCCAGGGGCATTCTACCTCTGAGCTACACTCCCAGCCCTACTTTATTCTTCATTTTGAAATAGGGTCTCAGTAAGTTGCGGAGGTCCTCCCAAGTAGCTGAGGCTGGCCGCAAACCCAGATCTTCTTGTCTCAGCCTCCCAAGTACTGAGATTACAAGCGTGCGCCACCGCGCCTGGCTGTCCTTTTTTTTTTTTTTTTTTTTTTTTTTTTTGCGGTACCGGGGATTGAACCCAGGGGCGTTCTACCTCCGTGTTACACCCCCGGCCCTATTTTTTTAATACTTTATTTTGAAATCGGGTCTCATGAAGTTGCAGAGGGCCTCACTAGGTAGAGAGAGAGAGAGAGAGAGAGAGAGAGACAGCGACAGAGAGAGAAAGAGAGAGAGAGAGAGAGAGAGAGCTGAGGCTGGCCGCGAACCCGGATCCTCCGGTCTCCGCCTCCCAAGTACTGAGATTACAAGCGTGCGCCACCACGCCTGGCTGTCCTATCCTTTGAACTGCCCACTTGCCTACATCTGAGGGGGAAACCGTGAAGAAGTTTTATTCTTTTATTTTGCTTTTAGTCAAAAATAGTTTTAAGGATAAAGCCGGGGGTCCTATCTCACAGGAATATTGCCTGCTATCAATCTTTTTTTTCTTCATACTTTTATTGGTGAATTATAATTACATATCACAGTGAGGTTCCAAATGATACAAATATACACGCGCACAGCACCGGGTGTGTCTCCTTCTGCATCCCACCCTCCGCCCTCCGCACTCCCCACACACACTAGCGCTATCGGTTGTGACGCCTTCATGTATGGACGCAGCATTGCATCAACCATTTCCTTTCTCAAACCTCCTTTTCCCGTCTTTCCTCCCTCCCCAACCCCCTTCCACTATTCTGCTGGTCTCTCTCCTCATTTATCTGAAGCCCCTTTTGTTTCTATTTTCTCTCTAGCTCCCACTTATGAGAGAAAATATACCACCCTTGACCTTCTGAGACTGCTGATCTCACTCTGCATGATATTCTCTAGTTCCATCTATTTTCCTGCAAATGACATAATCTTGTTCATTTTTTTTTTTTTTGCGGTACCGGGGATTGAACCCAGGGGCGTTCTACCTCCGAGCTACACCCCCGGCCCTATTTTTTATCCTTTATTTTGAAACCGGGTCTCGTGAAGTTGCGGAGGGCCTCACTAAGTAGCTGAGGCTGGCCGCGAACCCGGATCCTCGGGTCTCCGCCTCCCAAGTACTGGGATTACAAGCATGCGCCACCACGCCCGGCATAATCTTGTTCTTTATGGCTGAGTAAAATTCCATTGTGCGTCTCTACCACATTTTCTAAAGAATTCTGCCATCTGTGCCTGTTTCCGTGAGGTTTCTCATTGCACCTGCTCTTGGAGTTTCATAGAATGAGAGCAGGCAGCTGGGTGTGGCGGACACACCTGCAATCCCAGTACTTGGGAGATTGAGACAGGAGGATCATCAGCCTCAGCAACTTAGCAAGACCACATTTCAAAATAAAAAATAAGATAGGACTGGAGGTGTAGCTCGGAGGTAGAATGCCCCTGGGTTCAACCCCGAGTGTGTGTGTGTGTGTGTGTGTGTGTGTGTGTGTGTGTATGCGTGTGTATGCGTGTGTATTTAGCATGAAAAGCAGATGAAGGTGTTTGTGGGGTTCCGTGGGCAGAGCACCCCTCCGGGTTTTGGGTTCCTCTCTGTCTCTGCCGCCCTCCTGGGCCAGGAGACCCCGGTGCTCCCTTCTAGGCAGAGGCTTAACCAGGGAGGGGTGTGGCTTGAACATCTGAGTTTGGTCACCAAAGCCCCTTTGCAGAGAGCAGGGGTCGGCCCCCAACCCCTGGCCATGTGGTTGGAGTGAATGAGGAACAGCCTTCTTGACAGCCAGACACAGGGGCCCCTGGCTTGGGGAGCCCCCCTTTTTTCATACCTGACATTCTCTCCACATTCCTGCCAGTCCCTGGGAGGGGCTCCCTCAGGCCAGATGGAAATAACACCCCGTGCTACCAGGAGGGAGAGTCATTGATTTACTCCAAAGGAAAGGGTAAGCCGGTACAAGAATGTCCACATCATCCCAGGTTTGGAAATCCAGGAGCCGGCTCTGCCAGCCCCTCTGGGCAGCCTTGGTGCTGGGACCTGGGTGTCCTGCAGGGGTGCTATGAGCAGGGCCTGCCGGCCTGCCCTCCCCACCCCGGGGGCGGGGGCTGGCCAGAGGAGTTTGGAGGCCCCTGGACTGCAGCTCAGGAGACCTGGGTCCCGCCCAACCTGAGTCACTGACCAGCAGCCCAGGTCAGCAGTGAGCCGGCATCTTGCTTGAATCCAGAGAATAGGGGGAGGGAATGAAACTGTCTGGAAAACCCAGACCTTATTATTATTATTTTGATACTGGGGATGAAACCCAGGGGGCATTCTACCTCTGAGCTACACCTCCAGCCCTCCCTCTCCCCCATTTTTTTGAAACAGGGTCTTGCTAGATTGCTGAGAGTCTTATTACTTGCTGTGATCCTCCTTTCTCAGCCTCCCAAGTACTAAGATGTGCGCCACCACACTCAACAACCCAGGGGCATTCTACCTCTGAACTACACCCCAGCTCTTTTTATTTTTTATTTTGAAACAGGGTCTCACTAAGTTGCAGAGGGCCTCACTAAGTAGCTGAGGCTGGCCGCGATCCTTCGATCCTCCTGTCTCAGCCTCCCAAGTACTGGGATTACAAGCGTGTACGACCAAGCCCAGCTCTTTAATTTTTAATTAAATTTAATTTTAATTGTCTAATTAATTCTAATTTTTAATTAATTTTAATTAAAAATTAAAATGAATGAATTCTTACTTTTGCACTGACTGGCATCCCAACAGGAATGGCGCGGTCTCCAGGCATGGGCTGGCTCCGTTCTTGGCTGGCTGCCCCTGACTCACTCACCATGTCTCGTCTTCTGGTGATGGGGTTGTCCCTCATGGCGGTGATTCCAGGGCTGGGGGTATAATTCGGAGGTAGAATGTCCCTGGGTTCCATACCCAGTAGAGCAAAAAATAAATAAATAAATAAATAAATAAATAAAAATTAATCACTTCCTCCCTGGCTTGCACCAGACATGAAGTGTATAGTTCCTGTTAAGAACACTTCACAAGGTTTTGTGCAGTTCACCATAATCTATTTCCTAACTTTCTTTCTTCCCTTCCTTCCCTTCCCTTCCCTTCCCTTCCCTTCTCTTCTTCTCTTCTCTTCCTCTCTCTCTCTCTCTCTGGTACTAGGGATGGAATCCAGGGGCACTCTAACTCCACGCTACACCCCCAGCGTGTACTTGTTTGTTTGTTTATTTATTTATTTATTTATTTAATTTTTGGTACTTGGGATTGAGCCCAGAGGCATTCTACCTCTGAGCTACATTCCCAGCCCTATTTTCTTTTTATTTTGAAACAGGGGCTTGCTAGGTTGATGAGTCTCACTACTTGCTGAGGCTGTCCCTGAACCTGTGATCCTCCTGTCTCAGCCTCCCAAGTACCGGGATTACAGGCATGTGCCAATGGTATGACAATTGCAAGAGGAAAGTCACACCAGTCCCCCTTTCAACAGCACATTCTGGAAAATGCCCGTGAGCGTCTCGGGACCTTTGTTGAGTTTCTCCCACACGCCTGCAACAATTGCAGCGCGCTTTCTTTGGTCAGGAGCTCCTCTCCAAGTTCATGCAGCGCTCTGTGGCGAAATCCTGCCATCCCGCAGCCGGGTCAAGCTCTAGAGACTTGGCCATTTGCTGGCCCCCTCAAGTCCAGGCTGTACGACTCCCCCAGCAGCATGTGCAGAGCCCTGGTCTGGGACACCTCGTCAGCGCGAGTCTCCTGGGGCTGAGCCTCCTGCGCACCAACCCTGGTCTCTGTTTCTCTTGCTCTTTTTGCTGCATCTAAATCTCCTCCATCCAGCGCTTCCCCTTCTGAGAGGATGAAGACTGCGCTCCTCCTGCCAGGCATTTCTGCTCAAATGCAATTTTTTTTTTTTGTACTAGGGATTGAACCAGGCGTGTGCTACTCTGAGCTTTACCCTCAGTCCTTTTGACTTTGAAACAGGGTCTTGCTAAGTTGCTGCGTCTGGCCTCGAACCTGCAATCCTCCTGTCTCAGCCTCCCAAGTACTGGGATTACTGGATGTAGTCATGCTACATCCAGCTAACTGGATCTACCACATCTAGTTAACTGCAACTTCAGGAATTTTTGGTCCCTTAAAAACCACTGACGTAGCTGGGTGTAGTGGCTTGTGCCTCTAATCCCAGTACTTGGAATACTGAGACAGGAGGATCGCAGGCTTGAGGCCTGAGCAACTTAGTGAGACCCTGTTTCAAAATAAAAATTTAAAATAAATAAATAAATAAATAGGGCTGGGGGTGTAGCTCGGAGGTGGAATGCCCCCAGGTTCGATCCCCAGTGCCATAATTAAAAAATAAAATTGAAAAACCCGCTGCGGTCCTGCCAACAACCTGTGTTAGTAGTATGCTCTCAGCACAGTGTGTCCATGGGCTCCTAAGTTCAATGAACTAAATCCATGCAATGTAATTTAGGTGAATCGGAGCCAGGAGGAGCTGATGGCTGGAGGGGAATCTCGTGATATCTCCAAGGTCCTCAGCTGTGAGTGCTCCCTAGCACCACTGAGCACTCCCGACGGTCCTCCCTAGCACCACCAAGCACTCCCGAGTGTGTGCCTATGCTTCTCTGGTTGAAGGTAGAGGAAGCAAGCTCTCCTTGCAAAGATCAGGGATGGTGACTGCCGCAGTTCCCTGGGCTGGGGCACAATGTGGCTACTTCTAAGACATAGAGAAGGGTGACCCAGTCACCGGCATCCACAGGGATGTGTCCTCGGCCCAAATCTGGTATCTAGTGGAAAATTCTCTGCTGGGATTCAGATGCGAGGTGACTGTGATATTTTGGTTGCCTCTGTATTGTGTATGCTGGTTAGGTTCCTTTTATTTCTTTTTTGGTACTGGGGAGTGAACCCAGGGGTACTCTTATCTCAGAGCTCCATCCACAGCCCTATTTTATTTATTTATTTATTTATTTATTTATTTATTTATTCGCAGTACCAGGGGCATTCTACCTCTGAGCTACACCTCCAGCCCTCTTTTTTTTTTTTTTTTTTTTTTTT